>NW_020718383.1:0-15712 GCF_900518725.1 Notechis scutatus
CACATGAGAGGCACAGGAGGGCCCAGAACAGGAGACCAAGTTGGTTACTTCAGGCCAGGATCCCTTTTCACTCCTGAAAAGTAAATTGCAGCAAGAAATTAAAAGGGATCCTGAAAGACGGGAAAAAGTGAAATCCTTCCTGATTGGGATCAGTTGCAGTCTCCAAAAAGGAAGAATTCCCCAAATAGGCAAATCCGACAGGGATAAACGCTAGAAACGCCCAGAGGTGGAAGGAACCTTCTGCCAGATGTGGTGGTGATGGAAAGAAATAATGCAGAAGACGGGGAGGACAAACACAGCAGGATTCGGAGGATTCTTGGGATCTCATGGAAAATGGAACCACACTTTTAATCAGGTGTAATACCACATTTATTTGTTTGTTTAGTACATTTAGTTATTTATTAAATTTATTTGCCAAAGTGGCCAACTAACCCAAAGACTTACAGACCCTCTCCTAGGCGTGACTGCCACCTGCTCTTCGGGAGTCCAGGAGAATCTCCAGAACTGGGAACTGAATATACAGAATATGGAGGAAAAATCAGAAATGGAAGAAGAAGAAGAAGAAGAAGAAGAAGAAAGAAGAAGAAGAAGAAGAAGAAGAAGAAGAAGAAGAAGAAGAAGAAAGGACAAAGACGGGGGAGGAGTTAGAAGAAAGAGAAAGCAGTGAAATGGATCAAAAGGAACAACAAATAACACAAGAAGAAAAAGGAAGCTGAATATGAGATATTAATGATGGATATAATAAATAAGAGGGAGTATATTGAGACTGGAATGCTGATAAATGAAATGGTTACGGAGATACACAGTGGAGATCTAAGAGGGAGGGGGGAAACTTTGAGAAATGGGAGAGAAAATATAAGAAAATGATGGGAAATGGAGGAAGGATTAAGGGAAAAAGCCAAAGGATGATAGACAATGATAAACAAGCAAAGAAACAACGAATTAATATAAAAGAAAGATTTAGAGACAATAGTTAGAAGTGGAAAAAAGACCTGGTATTTATATCAGAGGATCCATTGGAGTCAGCACCTAAACTGATAGAAAAGATAGAAGAGTATGAGAAAGTAGCAGGTTTGAAAATAAATAAAGATAAAACAAAGATTTTAGCAAAGAACATGTTAGTAAGACGAAAGAAAGAATTGGAAGTTTGGGAGATCCAGGTCACAAACAAGGTTAAGTATTTAGGGATACATATAACACCAAGATGTAGCACACTTAAGCAGGACAATTATCTCAAACTTAAAACAAGAGATTGCAAAAGACTTGATAAAATGGGAAAATTTACAATTATCACTGATTGGGAGAATATCCACAATTAAGATGAATGTATTGCCTAGAATCTTATACTTATTTGAGACAATTCCAATCAGATTAGAGAAAGAATTTTTTGAAGATTTAAACAAAATAGTGCTAAAATACAGTACAGAATAAAACTGTTGACAGGTACTGATGAAAAAAGTAATCAAAAAACTTTATGGACATTTGCTAGAGTTTAAATTAGAGGAAGAACAAGTAAAAGAAACAATGATTGCGTGGAGGAAAAATTCGGATATGGGATTGACTTAGATAAATGCCAAAAATTGTGGTGTCAAAATTATAAAATGACAATGTCAACTGCATATAAAGAAAATTTATATAAGATGTTTTACAGGTGGCACTTACCTGGATGAGAATTGCGAGGATGTTCAAGAATAAATCGGATAAATGTTGGAAATGCCATCAGATACCTGGTTCATATTACCACATGTGGTGGACATGCTCGGATGCAAAAAGATATTGAACTACAATCCACACATGGTTGGAAAAAATGACAAAACAGCACACAGACTTTAAACCTGAGATATTTTTATTGGGAATTATACCGGAAATATATTGTAAAGAATTGAAATATTTGATTGTCAATGTTTTAACAACGGCTAGAATTGTATTTGCTAAGAATTGGAAAAATGAAAAAATACCTATGCAGGAGGAAATTATTAAGAAAATCATGGACTGTGCTGAAATGAGTAAATTGACATTTGAAAACAAGAGGATAAACCATTTTATATGATGTGGGATTTATTTTATCAATGGTTAGATAAAAAGACATGGTAAAGAAATAGATTAGTAAGCCTTACAATACAGATTGATATAGAATACAATATAAAATATATAACCATTGGATGAATGTATAAGATTAAATATATAATGAAAATTAGAATATCTCATATAAAATAATGGAAAAATAGTCAAATGAATGTTTAATAATTGATATTATATAAGCATAAGCTAGATCGATAAGGTGAGAATTTATATAACTTGTAATGATAAAAAAAGGATAGCACAAAAGATTGTAACCAACTGAAACACTGTATGTATATAATTGAAAGAGGGTTTTATGTTTTTATGTTTTGTTCGTATGTTTGTTGTAAAAAATAAAAACTTTGTTTAAAAAAAAAGAAAGGAACAAGATAGAAAAATAAAATAAAAAAAGAAGCAGAAAAGAGGGAGACTCCACATGATGAGGTATATTTGTAGTAAAACATATATAATAGATTTTGAGGAGATGGGATTAAGAATTAGAATAAGAAGGAATTATTTAAATGTAATAGATATGAAAATAATAACTTATAATAGATTAATTGAGATAGACAAATGCTTATGTAAGATCTAAATGATTAGGGAATTAAAATATGAAAAGAAATGTTTTTGGAGCCTGACAGAGAATAGATATAACCATGTAGTAGTATAATATTTTTAATGAATTATATATATGCTGTCCAGCCAGTGTATGGGAATTGGATAGTTAGGTAGCAATTGTGAGCTGTCCCCTTAAGGGAATGCATCATGGAAAATGTAGTAAAGGTAGCCTGGGAAATGTAGTCCATATCACATGACCATATCTGTAATCCTGATTGGTCACTAAACTGACCCTTGATGGGTTGGGGGAGTTTTCCTCACTTTTGCCTGAACTCCCTAACTCATGGCAGTTGCTTTCTATCGCTAGGAGATGGGTTAGGAGATAACCATCTTTTATTACAAGGCAGATATGCAAAGGATTGGTCATTAAAGAAGAACTTTGTCACAAATGTGATTTATGAGGATACCTGATGAACCAATAAACGTACTTTGTTATGGACGTCTTGTTGAGTTTATCTATCTGCATCTGCACAGCTTAAAAATCCACTACTGTGCAGAAGACAGAAAAATATATTTTGTTATTTATATATATATATAAGGTAATGAGGTCATAATGTTACAAGTTTGGTATTATTGGCTAAAAGAAAAGTTATTTGAGTAAAAATGAGATGTTAGAGGGAAGGGAATATATAGAAAATAAAATATATGCAACAGTGGCAACTGTAATATTCATTCTTTCAAAATGGCGACCAAGGCAGCTGCATAGTCACGCCGCTGTGAGCCCGTAGGAGAGAAAAGCACCAGTATCAACAGGAATATAAGTTACAAAAGTAACAAAAATACATAGATGCAGGAATAGAAGTAACAAAGTAACAAAATTCACAGATTAGGTCCTCGGGATCCACAAGTAGCAGCGTAAGGACTCGGACAAAGGCAGCCAGCCGATCTGGAATAAGAAGATCCTGCCAGGGTCCAGGAATCCCGTTCTGAGCAACCTTCCTTTGTCGGGTAAGGAGATCGAGAGATCTGCTGGAAAACGACGGGCAGCGAGAGAAGGAAAAAGATGGAGGAGACGCCGCTGCCGCTGCCGCTGCCGCCGCTTCGCTCCGGTCCCCGCTTAAGCCGCCGTCTTCGACTCTTGTGACCGCCGCTTTCCTTTGTCGGGTAAGGAGATCGAGCGATCTGCTGAAAAACTTGAGGGAGACGACGGGCAGCGAGGGAAGAAAAAAGACGGAGGAGACGCCGCTGCCGCTGCTGCCGCTTCGCTCCGGTCCCCACTAAAGCTGCCGTCTCCGACTCTTGTGTCCGCCGCTGCAACTCGCCGTGAGCTCCCGGGGACTGGAGAGAGAAGGAAGAAAATCCAAGAAGCGCCGGCCGGGAGGATCGCTGGGTGAGAGCGCTCCAACTTTTTCTCCCAATTCGGTCTCCTGTTGTGGGTCGCTCCGGAGAGGTTTCCTTCTGGTTCTAAGTCCCCGTGTGAATCCAGAGAAAGGACGATTCGGTAGCCACGTTCTCCATCCCTTGAAGAAATTGAAGAGCTCCGAGGACGGTAATCCCTTCCTCACAATCTAAAAGCCCTTAAATAAGAGTGGAGGGGGTACGCCATTTTAACTAGGACGAGCCCCGCAGACAAAGAAGACTCCTAATACTACCTCATCACCTCAAAACTTACAACTTTTCTACCTCATCACATATATCAACGATTAGATAATCAATTTCTATAAAATGTTTTATTAATGGTTTAATTGATTTATTGTTTTTTAACTGATTAGTGTGATTAGAGTGTTTAGTACAAATAGTATGATTACTGACTAGTTTAAAAGACCAAAATTCATGCAATTTAATTGAATAGTAAAATCTTTGATTTAGTGGATTTAAATGAACAGTGTGAGTAATGATTAGTGTAAATAATTGACTAGTGATTAGAGTAATTAATTGACCAGGCTGATTGTTGCTTAGGAATATTATCTGACTTGAGAGATTACTACAATAGATTGTTTGATATTGTTTGATGTAATATTGACTATATAGATTACCCTAAATTGTTCATTTAATTAATTCAATCAACGTACTATTTTACCAATATTACCATGCCAAAAAGAAAATCCTACCTCAAACCACAACTCAATGAGAAGACAATCCCCACCAATGAACTACAAGACTCCTGCACCAATGAACTTCAAGACTCCTGCACATGCCTTAAATGCTGCAAAAATCTAAAAGATAATAAATACTCCATCAAATGTTCTCTGTGTAAAAAATACACCCACCATGACTGCTTGGGATTACCTGAGCAAATGATTCGATACCTAGAATCATCCAATGAGTTTCCATATTTCTGCAAATTATGCATATCCAAACTAGATCTGTCTAAAAGAGATGATACCGCCGAAACCATCAAAACATCCCCAAACATTGAAACCATTGAAACATCCTCAACCATCGAAACCATTAAAACATCCCTCAACACCATATTAGCATCCCTGGACGCCGTAAAAGAAAGAATAACCAACCTTGAAAAAAAAGACACAACACAAAAACCTGAACATCAAATAGCCACAAACCACATCTTCACCCAACAACCACAATCCAATCCAAAACCCAATCCGCAAATAAACGCAACCCAGACAAATATTGATATCCCAATCCTCATCAGAGAAGCTGTTGAGCGTGAACGGAAACGTCCAAACGCCATCTTATTTGGACTAGAAGACAGCATTGTCAATGATGACATCACAACTGTCCGAAACATCATCAGAGATTACCAAGCATTAACCATCTCCGGTGATGAAATACTTGACATTTCCCGCATCGACCGAGAGCTCAAAAATAGAGACGGCTCTGTGGCCCCACGCTTGTGCAGGATCATTTGCAAAAATGAATCAAGCAAACGTAAACTCATTTACACTATAAACTCACTCGCCAAAACCAACACCAACCACAAAAACCTCCGTTGCCACCCTGACTTAACCATACAGCAACGTGCCCGCTCCCGTGCACTCCGCATCGAACTCAAAACCCGTCTAGACAATGGAGAGAAGGACCTGTACCTTGACTACCATGCTGACTGTATCAAAAGTAAGACACGCAACCCACTACCCAACTTTTACCCTCAACCACCACCCTACCTCAACCACCTACCACCACCCACCATCACCCAAAACTACCCACCACCCACCATCACCCAAGACTAGGCACGCACGCCCCCAACTACCTCAATCCCAACTGCTGCCGGACTTAAATGCAAACTACTCAATGCAAGAAGCCTCGTGAATAAAATACCTGAATTTCTCATCCTCTTAAATATGGCTAACTTCGACATTATATTTGTCTGTGAAACATGGCTCAATGCATCTCTCCCCGACTCCATTACCACAGTAAGAGACTATCATGTTTACCGATCAGATCGTGAAAATCGTCGAGGAGGTGGTGTTGCTATATTCTATAAAAAATCCTTACATCTAAAAAATATCCAAGTTACCCAGGAGCTTGCCCTTCCTGAAACCATCATCTGTGAACTATCCTTAAACATCACAATTCGATTCTTACTATGTTACAGAGCACCTGATTATGACATCGAACATGTACACAAGCTAAATACACTACTAACATGGGCTACATCCTGCCCATACCCTTTTATCTTTCTTGGAGATTTCAATCTACCTCATATTGACTGGACCCTAAATAATTGTACAACTGAAATCATACACACAACCTTCTACAATGCTATTACAAATCTAGGTCTTGAACAACTAGTAACCAACAACACTAGACTGAACAACTGCCTCGATCTCATCTTCTGCAATAGTTTGAACTTAATTTACCGAATACAAACCAAAGAACCCTTTTCCAGTAGTGACCACAATATGATTGACTTTTGCCTCAACATACGTCCACACAAAAATCACCACAATGATGTCATCCCTAGTTGTAACTTCAAAAAAGGCAACTATGATCTTATAGATAACGATCTCTCATCCCTCGATTGGCAATCTCTATTCACTGGATGCAATACTGTTGAAGACCATTACAACATATTTTTACTTGAAGTCAAAAGAGTCATCAAACTATATGTTCCAACAACAACTCCAAAAACAAAACAAAAAAGCAGATTACCCATATCAATAAGGAAACTTCAATCCAAAAAGAGATCACTCTGGCGGAAAAACAAATCTGGTCACATTGCTAATTTCAAAAACTGATACAAAAATTTATGCCACCAGATAAAGACCGAATGCACCAATTACCACATTAAACAAGAGGAAAACCTTCTAAGCACCAATTCCACCCGTGCTTTTTACAATTTTGTAAACAACAAACTAAAAGACTCAAGGTCCATCCCTCCCTTGATAGGACCTGATGGTAAAGACTGCAGCGACGACACCATTAAAGCCAACATCTTTAACACATTCTTCGGCTCAGTGTTTGTAAACAGTAATGGATCATGCCCAATGTTTCCTAGCCGTACCACAGATAACAATAATGATCTAATACATATCGATTTTACAGTAGACAACGTTGAAAAAGCACTATGCAACCTAAAACCATCTCTATCTATTGGACCGGATGGAATATGTGCCTACTTCTTAAGAAAGCTATCCACTGCTATAGCCAAACCTCTAAGCATAATCTTTGAAAAATCTTTCAGAACCAGCTCCTTGCCCAACCTATGGTTACAAGCCACAGTCATCCCCATCTTCAAAAAGGGAGACCCAAGCCTAGTTGAAAATTACAGACCAATCTCCTTATGCTGCGTCACCTGTAAAGTCATGGAATCAATTATTAACCAATCCATCATCCTCCATTTAGAGACAAACAACCTACTCTCCAATAAACAATTTGGTTTCAGAAAAAAACTATCCTGTAATCTGCAACTCTTACACTGCAAAAACATATGGACTTCACAACTCGACCAGGGCAAAGCAATAGACGCAATCTACATAGACTTCTGCAAAGCCTTTGATTCAGTGGTACACGACAAACTACTCCTAAAAATAAAATCTTATGGTATCTCTGGACAACTGAATAACTGGATAGAAGCATTCCTGTCAAACAGACAACAATTGGTCAAAATTGGGAACGCCCTATCAAATCCAGTACCTGTCAATAGTGGTGTTCCCCAAGGCAGTGTTCTAGGACCAACTCTCTTCATAATCTACATAAACGAACTTTGTGATCATATCAAGAGCAATTGCGTTCTCTTCGCTGATGATGTAAAGCTGTTCAATACCACAGACAATACTACTACCCTACAAAAAGATCTAGACTATGTATCTGAATGGTCTAACATATGGCAACTTCAAATCTCAACAAATAAATGCTCTGTCTTACATATTGGTAAAAAAAATCAGAAAATAAAATACAAGCTGAATAGTCAAGATCTTGTTGATGACCCAAGCTCTGTAAAGGACCTGGGAATACTCACCTCTAATGATCTAAGTGCTAGAGCCCATTGCAACTACATAGCCAAAAAGGCATTAAGAGTTGTTAACCTAATCCTACATTGCTTTTTCTCTGGTAATATCTCACTACTAACCAGAGCATACAAAACATTTGCTAGACCAATACTCGAATACAGTTCATCAGTCTGGAATCCTTATCACGTATGTGATATTAACACAATTGAGAAAGTCCAGAAGTATTTCACAAGAAGAGTTCTCCACTCTTCTACCCGTTGTAGAATACCTTATGCCACCAGACTCGAAATTCTAAAACTAGAAAACCTCAAATTACGCCGTCTTCGGTCCGACTTAAGCATGGTATATAAAATCATACATTGCAATGTCCTACCTGTCAATGAATACTTCAGCTTTAACCATAACAACACAAGAGCACACAACAGATACAAACTCAAAGTAAACCGCACCAAACTTGATTGCAGGAAATACGACTTCAGCAATAGAGTGGTCAATGTCTGGAATACTCTACCCGACTCTGTAGTCTCTTCCCCAAACCCCAAAAACTTTAACCTTAGACTGTCTACTATTGACCTCACCCCTTTCCTAAGAGGTCTGTAGGGAGCGTGCATAAGCGCACCAACGTGCCTACCGTCCCTGTCCTATTGTTTCTCTTATTCTTTTATTTTTCTTATATGTACCCATTTCATATATTCACAACTATGTATACACTTGTACTTATTATCTTGTAAACAATTGACAAATCAAATCAAATAAATAAATAAATAAATAAATAATGGGGGGACATAATAGGAGATAATATAAATTAAGATGAAATTTTGAATGCTTAATGAATGGTATGAAACTGTAAACATGCTGAACACAAGAATGATTAGTATATCTTTCATGAAATATTTTATTATCTACTTGTATAAGGTAATGGAGATATATTGCTATAAGTTTGACAATAAGTTTGACAATGGCTAAAAGATAATAAGATGGAAAATGTATTTGTCTAAAAATGAGAACTGTAAACATCTTGAAAATTTGATCAAGGAAGATAGAGAAATTTTTAATGAATTAATGAATTAAATATTCTGTTATATCTGTTATATTTGTATAAGGTAATGAGGATATAGTGCTGTAAATCTGACAATATTGGCTAAAAGAAAATAAGATGGAAAATGTATCTTGGGATAGCTATAAATTAAGGTGAAACTTTGAATGATAAATGAAATGATATCAATAGATTGAACTGTAAACGTGTTGAATATATGACTGAGGAAGATAGAAAATGAACAAAAATAAAAAGGCTGATATGAAGTAATTTATGAGAATTTGAAGAAGAAAATATGACAATAGATAATGATGTGATGTTAGAAAGTTGTGTTTGTGATTTCACTGCCCTTATGACTTCAAACGGTCACTAAGGGAACTGTTGTTAAGTGGAGGACTCCCTGTATTGAGAAGTAGGGAGGGAGGGAGGGAGACCTGGCTGGATTCCCCTCCCCCCAAAGAAGGAAATCATAGAATTGGGTGGATTTCCTGGGGGGATCCCAGATCCTGGACAGGAGGAGAGTTCGGATCCGGGGGAGAAGAGGGAGATTCCGGAGCTCTGAGAGGGCAAAAGGAAGAAGAAGGAGGCCGAACCGTCACCCGGGAGGAGAATCCCCAGTGGATGCCAGGAAAGGAAAGCTGGGTCCCGGCCTCCCCCTCCCAGGGAAGAAGAGACCCTCCTCCCCCCAGGACTCACCTCTCCGGCCAACCAGGCGCTCCTCCCTCTTGGCCGCCTCGAAGTTCAACAGCTCGTAGTTTCGTCGGCAGAAACGATCCACTTCGGCCTTCTTGTACTGCAGGATCTGCTCATCGCTGTTCCACTTGTCCACACCCGCCTTCCCAAACGCCGTGACGGCCACGTATTTCCCGAGGTCACTGTCAAACTGGGCGAACTCCTGCCGGTCGTAGAAGTACCGATTAAGGTACTGCACCCGCTGTGTCCCGTTGAGGAAGAGACACTCGCCCTTATGCTGGGCCAGAAAATGGGCTGCGAGGAGGAGGAGGAGGAGGAGGAGGAGTAGGAGGAAGGCTGTCAGGAGGGACTCCAGGGCCCATCGCTCCCAACCACCAGTAGAGGAGGAGGAGGGTCCCACGCAAGAAGGGAGGGGGGGACCTTCCTTTGAGAGACTGGCGGAAGGCAGGGGGCTGGAAGGCGGGAGGAAAGGGGGAGGGGAGGAGCCTCCTTAAGGGACTCCCCCTCCATCCCTTCCGGGGGTGAGGGTGGGGGAGGGCAGGCAGAAGCTCCACTGGTCGAGCAAATCTTCTCTCTGAAGGAAACGTTGGATGTCCAGGGAGAGGAACGGTGGGGGGAGGGCTGGATGGAAGGTAATATCCACACCTCCTGCTCTCTCTTCCTTTGGGGGGGGGGGCGGGGAATGAGGGGAGGGGGCACCAGGAGGACATGTAGACTCCCACTTTTCAGGTCTGCCAGGCCTTCACCCCCCCTTCCCTGGATTCCCCCCTCCCAACTTTTCTTCTTCCCCAAATCTTCAGCCCGTTTCCCTCCCTTTGGGTGACTGTCGGGCCTCCCACCTGTTTCCTTTCCCCCTCCCCAAAAAGACCCCCTGCAGCCCCCCAAGAGCCTCTCAAAGGGAGGGTCTCCAGCCCCCCCCTCACTAAAGGGGGAGCCAGTTTCCGAGGAGCAACTCAGAGCCCCCCCCTCCCTCCGTTCCCCCTCCCCCTCCAGGTCCCGATAGAGCCAGTGGGGGATTATGGGGGTGGGGTGTTCTTGGTCCCCTCCCCAAATTCAGAGCCTCCCCAGAAGGGACCGAAGCTCCCCTCTTGCCTGACCTCCAAAGCCTCAAATCTGAGATTCGGAACAAAAAGCGAAGTTTCTGCAGAAGCCAAAATTCTTTGCCTCTTTTTCCTTCTGGGGCTTCAGGGCTGAAAATGCCTCAGTTTCCCTCTTTCGCTTTCGCTTTTCCTTCCCTGCCTCTTTCCAGGCAGCCCACTCCGACCCAGACAATGGGGGGGGAGGGGGGGGAGGGGCCCGGCTGCGACCCCCATCTCGGCTACAACCGGGGGACAAGGGAGGGGTCCCTCCCCGTCCTCCTGGGGAGGGGCAATACGGGCAGGGAAGGGAGAGAAGACTACGCAGAGATCGAGGCTGTTGGAGGCTCTGGGGACCCACCAGCTTCCTTCCCCCTCCGGGGGTCCTTCCCAGCCCCTCCTCCCCCGCCCAGCCCCCTCCTTACCGGGGGTCTCCTTCCCCCCTTCGCTTCCGGGGATCCGGCCCAGCGCCCCCACCAACAGCACCAGGGGGAGCCCAGCCAAAGCCATGGATGCCGCCCCACAAGCGCCCGCAAAGAGAGGCGAGAAGGACGCGGAGGCTCCCGGCCCCCCAGGAGGAATCGGAGGGTCTGAACTGGGGAAGGCGGAGTTTTCCCCGCACTTCGGTACTGGGAGCGTCCAGAAAGAGCGGGAGGACCAATGAGAATCCTCCCTTCTTGGAGCGTCATCGGTCTCCGGGCAGAGTCTCCCTTGACTTCAGCCGATGCAGGAGATAGTTCGGCGCAGAGAGAGAAGCGGAGAAAGTGGGAGGGGGATCCTTGCAGTCTTGGGGGGCTGCATTCATCTCGGGGGTATTTCCTGCCGGTTCCATGCAGGAGGGGCTGGGGGGGCGGAGGGTGGGGGGTCGACGGGGAGAGGGAGGCTCAGAGGCTGGAAGGGACCTTAGAGATCTTCTAGTCTGACCCCCTGGCCGAGGCAGGAGCCCTTATCCCACCTCTTCTGGAAATCCCTCCTGATCCCTCCCAGGTCGGATCCCCCTCGGAGGCTTCGGACGATCCCATTTTCCCTCCCAGGGCGATCCATCTTCTCCGGGCTTCTGTCAGCTGAGGGGCGATCCCTGGAGACGCTGCCCCACTCCGGGATCTGCTTCTGGGATCCCAAGTGAGCGAGGGAGAAGATCCCCAGGACAGGAGGGGGACTCCGGTCGCTCTTCCCCTCCAGGAAGGGTCGCAAGCGGAGTTTCCCCCCACCCAGAGCCCAGCCAAGACCCCCGATCCCCGCTTCTCTTCCGGCCCAAGCCCAGAATTCAGGCAGGTTCCCCGTCTGAGCAGCGGCTCTTCCTCGGCCCCCCTAACAATAGAATATAGAATAGGAGAGAAGCTGAATAAACCTCACAAACATTTTATGTTATGAAAGATCCAGATTCTCCATTCCTGCCAGGGAATTCGAAGCTTTGACTGTGAGGATCGTGGGAGGAAGGAGATTTTATTCACGGGGAGAGAAATCAGCCCTGGGACTCCGTCCTAAGAATCCACCCTCTGAGGTGAACTTCCTTCTTCTGGAGGGGAAATATTTTGCCCAAAGGAGAAGAAAAAATCAATTTCCACAGATATTTGTAAGAGGATCTGAGCAGATTTTCTTCCTGGTAAAAGATTTCAGTATTATTTAAGAAGGGAGGAAGGATGGATGGATGGAGAGTATATTAAATCAAGGAATAAATTTATAATTTATAAAATAACCTGGAATTTTAATAGAAATTCTGGGGAATTCAGTAATCCCCATATCCCCCACTAAAGGATTACAGCCTTTTAACCATTACAGTCTGGAAATCTCTCTCCCCCAATAATCCCAAAAAGCAGAGATTCTGTTCCTTGTGATCATCTTTCACTACATCCATAGAAAACATATTTTTTCCAGTCTTTGAGGGAGATTCGGGTTCTGGTGAGTTGAGCAAAGGCGGTTTAAACAGATCCTGAATTCCGGATTCTGTGTGAAAAGTTTTGGGGGTCCAGAGATCGCCTGGATCCTTTCCAGGGATGGGGGGCTGGAGGGGTCAAACTCCCCCCTGGCCCAGCACCAGCCTCAGCAGGCCAGAGCCGGGTCCCCCCTGCAGCTGAAGGAGGCGGCACAGTCCACATCTGCCCCCCAGTTGTGTATCTGGACACAACCGGTCAGTCGCACAAAGTCAGCCCAGATCCAGGCAGCCTCTGCGGGGTGTCCAGCTCTCGCCTGACCCAGGCAGAACCTTTCATGCTTCCCTTCCCCCAAATATTGTGATTTTCTCTGAGTTCTCTCTGCCATTCCCATCCCTTCACACACACACACACACACACACACACACACACACACACAGAGAGAGAGAGAGAGAGAGAGAGAGAGAGAGAGAGAGAGAGAGAGAGAGAGCAGCACTTCTTCCTCCAACCCCCATCAGCTACAGAGGCGCTTCGGTTCCGCTTCCCCAGCCTGAAGCTTTGGGCTCCTCCGAAGCGGAACTGAGGAACTGGCCAGGATCCAGCAGGCAACAAGCCTCGATTCTTCACCAGGGCAGCTCAGGGACTGTCATCCTCTGCCCCATGGCTGAGTCTCCAGGTGGGGCAGTCCCCTGTTCCTCTGACCCACTGAAAGTGGCTGAAGGGGCCCTTTCCGACTCCCGAGGAGACCTTGGAGAGCCCAGAAAACAAACTGATGGAGTGTTGGACAAATGTCACTCAAAAGACCCAAATTCTCCCCCTTCAGAACCGGTTTTTCATTGTAGTTTGTTAAAGCCATTTGTAAACTTCCTCATTGAGGCCAGCAGAAAGTGCAGCTCCGAAGCCTTTGCTCATTGCGGGGCATGAACATTATGAGCTTAAGAAAATCTTGGGACTCTAGGATTTTCAGAGGGAAGTTACAATATCTAATTTATTGGAAAGGCTATCCTGTTTCACAAGCAACTTGGGTAAATAGCTGGATAGTGTAGACTGGTGGAAAAATTATATGAAAAATATCTACAAGCCCATAGCGGATCCTGCGGTGCCAGAGGAGGTTAAATTGCTGTATTGTATTATTGTGTTTAACTTACTTTCAATCTTTGTTTATTCTATGTCGTTGCAGGGGTTTCTTTTCAAATGAGGGGGGCAGCCTGTCAAGCCCAAAATTGACATATGCATAGCCATTTTATTTAGCCCTATCATATACTCCTTTTTTTCCTTTCTCTTTGCTGGTTATGGGAGGGGGGGGGGTCGGGCTTGCCACATTCCTAAGGTGGGAGGAATGGAGATAGTGAGGATTGTTTAGGCTATAAAGTTCTCCTTCCTGTGGGAATGAAAGCTGACCCTGCTGAGGCCTTGAGGTGGAGATTGATGACACCGGTGATTTACTTCTATTGAGGAATGTGACTTTTGGGGCTTGTTTCTAATTTCCAATATTACGTGGTGTAATTCCGGGTTGTGTCAGATCCAGAATTACAATGAATGTTGCCAATTTGATGCTTTCCTAAATAAAAGACATTATTTTGGAAGAATGACTTTGCTCTTTTCTTTTTAAATGGATTTCATCACTTGGAAACCTGACAGGAGGATTATATTAGCTTTTGCACACACGTGACTTATGTTTAAGTCATCATCTATTCGGACTCCCAAGATCCCTCTCACTGTTTTTGAGCCCGATTTCCTGTCATCTGTTTTTCTTGCCCGGGTGTAAAATCTTATTTTTCTCCACATTAAGTTTCATTTTGTTGGATTCAACCTTGTCTCATTTGAATCAGAAAGACAGAATATCCACATACATACAAATCTATAATAGAGACATGGTGGGTCAGTGGTTAGAATGCTGTGGTACAGAGGCTGATTGTCCACAGCCAGGAGTTCGATCCTGACCGGCTCATGGTTGATTCAGTCTTTCATCCTTCTGATGTCGCTGACTTTGTAAACTGCTCAGAGAATGTGGTAAAGCATTGTGGAGTGGTGTATAACTCTAAGTGGAATTGCTGTTCCTATATGGTTTCTCCTGAGCATGGACCCTTTTATGACAAGATGACCATTCTGAGCAAAACTCTTTCCACATTTCATGCATTTATACGGCTTCTCTCCTGTGTGGATCATCTTATGGGAAATAAGATTACTTCTTATTTAATTATATAATCAATAGAATTACTTCTCCATCAAAGGGGAAACTGCCGGGGACCCTCCTGGCTCTGGGCTAAACCCAGGGGTGGGATTTAACAACTGGTTATGTGGGTGTGGCTTGGTGGTCATGTGATTGCCTAGGCTTGGCTTGGTCATGTGACTGGGTGGGCATGGCCAACTCGACATCATTCACATCGAGGGGTGCTTCTCACCTGGCCTCTCGTGACCGTAGCGATGCTACAATCATCATTGTTAGGGATAACATTGTTTTACCCTAACTGTTTTGGGTAAAGATAATAAAATGATGAATCATGGTTTGTCAGATAAAGTGTATGTGACTTTAAGCTAAAGGAATGTAATTAAGGGTGCAGCTGTAAAAGTACTATATAAGCAGCAAGGCACTCTCTGGCTCTTACTGGCTGGCTTATTGAAAACTGCATTCTTGCTGGATCGGGGAGGAGAAGAAGTGTTGGATTATTTTGAAGATATTTCTCAACGGAGAGAAGATTGGACTGATTTATTGTAAGTGTACTGACATTGGCTATTCAACACGGACTTTGCAAATAGAGTATCCCTGACAAGACTTGACTGAAATTGATATATGACTACTGGACTGTTTACATGACTATGCTATAATTCTTAAATGGAATAAATTATAATTTTGATAGCACAAGCGTATCTGTATTTTTACTGCGTGTTAACGAGAAGGCTTATCACACATTTACCTGTCTTCCTATCTGACTTCGCTGCACATTCTGTTTAGTTTGTTTTCCTTAACACCCGTTGGGGAATCCAGGCTTAACA
>NW_020718384.1:198-21138 GCF_900518725.1 Notechis scutatus
GATGGATGGATGGATGGATGGATGGATGGATGGATGGATGGATGGATAGATAGATAGATAGATAGATAGATAGATAGATAGATAGATAGATAGATAGATAGATAGATAGATAGATAGATATAGAAAGAGAGAGGCGGTCTGGACGGACAGATAGATAAATAGACAGACAAGATGGATGGATGGATGGATGGACGGACAGACACACACACACACACACAATAGATAGGTAGGTAGGCAGGCAGGCAGATGATAGACAGACAGACATAGACAGGCAGGCAGGCAGGCAGACAGACAGGCAGACAGATAGACAGATATGGTAGGTAGATAGATACGGTAGATAGATAGGATTGTTGGAGCAGTGGCTCCAGTTAGCAGTGGCTAACACATCCCTCCTAGTCCTTCTTTTCACTAGACTAGACATACCCAATTCCTGCAACTGTTGTTCAGGTGTTTTAACTTCCAGCCACCTAATTATCTTTGTTGCTGGTAGATCCCACATTGCTGATAAGTTCCACATAAAGATACAAATACATACAAATGCATATTTGCATACATACAAATACATACAAATGCATATGTGCATACACATGAGACAGTATGTGACAAGGTTCCTTCTCACATATGTGCACACAGTATTCCTACTTTACTCATTTGCCTTGTAGCATAAGTATGGGGTGACTTTGAATGCTCTTTAGGAAGCATCTTGTTGTTAATCTTGGGTCACTTGTTATAGGATCCCTGACTGGGTAGAACCGTTGTTGGAACTAATTTGCAAACCAAGAAAGAATCATGGCCAGAAGCAAAAATAGCATCAAACAAATTGGTATAATTTCCAAAGGGTGCATAGAGTGAAATATCACTCTAATTAAACTGAAATAGCAAGTATATTTGTTTTACTTGGTCACATGATGTAGACCACGGGTCCTCTAACTTGGGAACTTTAAGACTTGTGGACTTCAATTCCCAGAATTCCTCAGCCACATAGCTGGCTGAGGGATTCTTTGAGTTGAAGCCCAAAAGTCTTAAAGTTGCCAAATTTGGAGACTTCTGATGTAGACAAATATGCAGTCTTTAGCTGAGTCTGGGGCACAGGGATTCATGGATATGAAAAGTACAGAGAAGAGCAACTGAGATGATTAAGGGCCTAGAGACTAAAACATATGAAGAAGGGTGTTATGTATGAGGCATGGGCTTAGAAACGGAGATGAGACTGCTTCACATGAACTTCAGCTCTTTATTTACAGCATGATAACAGAGACAAAAACCCTCCGGATAGCGGCTGCCCTTTTATAGAGTGAACTGTTACCCGGATGACCAATGGGATTTGGGTTATAGGGTTTGAACCTCGTCCAATGGGACTCGGCCCGCCAACAGCCAGTCAGATTGCTCGGAATTAGCCAATCATAACTTGCCATTATATGGGCCAATAGGAAGTGCAGGATTACGATCCTGCTATGCAAATGAATCTTTATTAATTACATTTCTTTAGTTCACAACAAAGGGTTTTAAGAACTGGGCCTGGCTAGTCTAGTGAAGAGAAGGACCAGGGGTGACATAATAGCAGTGTTCCAATATTTGAGGGGCTGCCACAAAGAAGAGGGGGTCAGCCTCTTCTCCAAAGCACTGGAAGGCAACACAATAAGCAATCGATGGAAACTAACCAAGGAGAGAAGCAACCTAGAACTAAGTAGGAATTTTCTGACAATGAGAACAATTAACAAGTGGAATGACGCCTTCAGAAGTTATGGCTGCTCCATCACTGAAGGCTTTCAAAAAGAGCCTGCACAATCATTTGTCTGGATTGGTATAGGGTCTCCTGCTTGCAGGAGGTTGGAGTAAAAGACTTCTAAGTTCCCAATTATTCTGTATTCTGTATTCTGAGACCTGGAAGAACTGGGCAGGCATTCTTTAATAATGATTAAAGTTAGCACAATTGTGTGCCATCCAGGGGTGGGATGCTACCAGTTCGCACCCATTCACTAGAACCGGTTGTTAACATTCCAAGCAGTTTGGAGAACTGGTTGTTAGAGGAAATTACTGGACTAACCCTGTAAGGAAGGCAAGAAGGAAACATTCTGGTGTTGCTTACAGAAACTGCCTCTCAGTTAACCTTTATTACATTCTTGGCAGGACTAGACTTCCTGTCTCAGGAACATCTCTGGAGTTTTTTTCCCCTCCTTTGCTGGTACTTTGCTTGTGTGGAGTGACCATTCAAAGTTAAAATGGCACTGAAAAAAGTGACTTATGACCATTTTTCACACTTACGACTGTTGCAGCATCCTCACAGTCATGAGAGGCCAGGCAAGGAGATGTGTGCCTCGATGTGAGTAATATTGAGTTGGCCACATCCAGCCAATAACATGACCACCAAGCCATGTCCACCCAGTCACATGACCACCAAGCCATGTCCACCCAGTCACATGACCACCAAGCCATGCCCACCAACTAAGCCACGCCCACAGAACCGGTTGTTAAAAATTTGAATCCCACCCCAGGTGCCATCATATATAAATATAAAAACAAATAGCAGCATCAGTGGTTGCTTGAGTTAATTTTGTTTTGAAGTGCTTCTTGGAACTGTGGCATAGCCTTACTTAGTTCCAAGAGAATACAATTCTCCAAATGCATTTTAAAAGAAAATGAATGGTGGGAGATATCACACCTTCTTTGTATGTGTTTAGACTTTGCTCTATTATCATCTGGGAGCAATTCCAGGTGTTGGAACCCTTGTTTTTTGGTCTTCAGCCTTACAACATCCTGAATGAGGTCAAGGATCAATCTTCCTACCAAGTGCTAGTTTCTCCAGCAATTACGGGCTTTCAGAACAATTAGAGCAAGATCAAAGGAGAAAGGATCTGGCCAATTATGCACCACTTGAGATGTTAACCTTCTGCTACTTCCTAATGGGATCCACAACCACCATGTCAATTGTTAAATTTAAGTCTAATTGTTTTGACAGTCAAACAGGGAACTAATTACAATCATTCTTGCTCTGTTTCCTCTCTTGTCCTCTTCAAGCTTATCAATTCTGGCCCATTTTCTGTCCAGGATTCAAATGTCCCCTGGTCTTCACAGCAGTCCATTCCTACGCTGCCTGCTCTATGCTTTGGAAGGTCAAATTCATCATCTTCATATTTCTACCTTGAAGATTATTAACCCATTTTTCTCTATTATGTCAATAATAGCTTCTCCTTGGCTGCAAATTTGTGTGAAAAAAAGAACATGTCTTTTCAAAATGGAGAGGTAGTTTTGGCCAGTTCTGTCTCAATGATTTGATACTCAAAACGACAAAATATTGCTTCTAGTTCAACACTCTTAAAAGGAGCCAGTTATAATTAAGCTCACTTATAAATCACTCATAAATCATGATAAGGGACCTGAGAGCAGTGTTCCAATATCTAAGGGGCCACCACAAAGAAGAGGGGGGTCAACTTATTCTCCAAAGCACCAGAAAGCCAAGAAATAATGGGTGGAAACTAATCAAAGAGAGAAGCAACCTGGAATTAAGGAGAAACTTCCTAAGAGTGAGGACAATTAACCAGTGAAAAAACGCATTCAGAAATCATGGGTGCTCCATCACTGGAGGTTTTTAAGAAGATACTGGGTAGACTGGAAGACTTCCAAGGTCCTTTCCAGCTCTATTCTAGATTCTGTTCTTCTTCTTCTTACTCTATTTCACACCTAGTTGTATAAACACTCCCAAACTGAATAAGTCTACTTTCCTTACATATAACATGCACATAAACTCCCAAAATATGCCAATATCTTTGCGAGATAACCAAAATAATGAGTTATTTTATAACTAATATGTTTAGGGTTATCCCAGGGTTTCTTCTATGTAACAGGTTGAATTCCGAGGCCAGTTCTTATTCTAACATCCTTAGCTCAAAGAAACAAACTTTCTTTATTCTTGCACAGTGTTTATGAGAAGGGTCACTTTTTATCTGTCTCTTCTCATCTTTCATCAGATACTTTGAAGAAAGTAGCATGTGTAGCTTTATCACCCTGCTCAGAGAATAAAATCTACTTCTGATCCAAAGTCGGTTGTTTGGTGTGTGGGTTGTTTTTTTTTACCATTTTCGAGCTATCAGACAATCTGAAAATACTTCTGAATACGGCAGCATCATGTTTTCCAGATGCCTCGTTTGATCTCTCGCCTTAAGTATTTGGCAGGCTAAAAGAATTAATCCTGTTCTTTTCTGGTAGACTTTAATGCAAAGATCCATGTGTATCTACAGAGTTTTTTTCCTCCCCTTAACCAATGCCAGCTTTTTAAAAAAATGGTTAGATGGCAGCAAAGAATCCAGTTTCTGCAAGATTAAAATTAAAATTAAAATTGGTTGTGCTCCCAAATCAGAAAAACCTGACGAAAGGAAACATAAGAATCAATGTTTGAAATCTCTCATTTATAATGATTGTGTTTTCCTGCCCTGATATGTTTCAGAACAGGTTTCTGTTAAAAGAAGAAGAAAACTCACTTATTTGAAATACAGACCAATGCTAAATTTTTACATTTGCTCTTTTCCCAGTGGAGCTGTTAGAACTTATTAAAAAAGCTAGCCATCATAGAATTTCATTTTCCCTCAGTTCTGGATACGCCGAATGCCAATGAGCTTCTAATGTGCCATTTATTTTAATAACCCATTGATTAATTGATTTGTTGTTTCTAAATGACATTTCTTATGACACCTTTCCTCCAAAGAAAAAGTCTACCCTTTTCTCATGTTTATCATCACAACTACCTTTCAAGATAAATGGGATGATGATCATCTCTGGCCAATGAACATCATTTCTATACAGGATTCTCCAATCTTACATTAACGCTGTAGCTCTACAAGATGAGAAAACAGCTGATGTGGCTTTTTGGGACAAACAACATGGAATCTTCCATCCTTTCCAGGACGAGTGATGTACTTGGAAGTGGTCCATAAACCAGGTGCAAAGAAGAGAGGGTCAACCTATTTGCCAAAGCACCAGAAAAGGGAAAGGGTGACATGATAGCAGTGTTCCAATATTTGAAGGGCTGTCACAGAGAAGAGTGGGTTGGCCTAGTTTTCAAAGCACCAGAAGGCAAGACCAGAAACAATGGATAGAAATTAATCAAGGAGAGGAGCAGCCTAGAACTAAGGAGAAATTTCCTAACAGTGAGAACAATTAACCAGTGGAACGGCTTGCCTTCAGAGAGTTGTTAATGCTCCATCACTGGAAGCTTTTAAGAAGCCTGTCTGGATTGATATAGGGTTTCCTGCTTGAGCAGGTGGTTGGACTAGAAGACCTCCAATGTCCCTTCCAACTAATATTCTGTATTCTGATACGAGGAAGAGCTCTGCATTATTTAAGTTAGTTAGCACAATTGTGTGCCATCATATATAAATATAAGAACAAATGGAAGCACCAGTGATTGCTTGAGTTAACTTTGTTTTGAAGTGCTTCTTGGAACTGTGGCATAGCCTTACTTAGTTCCAAGAGAATACAATTCTCCAAATGCATTTTACAAGAAAATGAAATAGGGTTTCCTTGTTGTGGTTAGCCGGCAGCAGGTGTGGATGGTGGAGGAGAGCGAGGACTCAGATGAGGGGCCAGGACCATCAGGGAGTGGACTGCTGCCTTCAGAGACTGTGGGGGCTGGCAGCAGCCATGAGGAGATTCCCGAGGAGCCTGTGCCAAGTGCACGTGCACGCAGGATTGCTCATAGGAGAGAGCAGTTACAGCAGCACGGGTGACTTGGGAGTAAGGCTGCAAGGTAATGGCCCCTTCCTCAAGAGGATAAATGCCAGGTTTGAAGAAGCGTTTCTTTGCAGAAGGCAAAAATGCTCTGAAACTCAGCCTCGTGGACATTATAGTTAGTATTTGAAAACTCTTGAAAACTATTTCTTATCTGTGGGCTTTTGGCAGCCTTGAAAAACAACTTGGCAAGGGTCTTTCTTGTTGGAGCTCATTAATTGGAAGCAGCCTTTTATCTGTGAAGAAACAGAATTCATGGATGAATTCATGGATGAAAGGTGGGGGCCGCTGCCTTTGTCTTGTGTTTGTTCTCTTGGAACCAGGTTGGGTCAGAACATTCCTGGATGAGCAGGGGGTTGAACTAGAAGGCCTCCAAGATCCCTTCCAACTCTGATATTCTGTTAATCACTCTCAGTCCTGGGAATAAAGAGAAGGCAAACCAGTTTCCAAAAGGGTGGCCACAGTAACTCCAGGTCCTTCTCCAGGACTTTGCCAGGAATCAAAACTGACTCAGAGGCAGGACAAGAAGCAATGGATGGAAACTAATCAAGGAGAGAACTAGAACTAAGGATAAATTTTCTAACAGTGAGAACAATTCACCAGTGGAAGTGGCTTGCTTCCAGAAGTTGTTGGTGCTCCATCACTGGAGGCTTTCAAGAAGAGACTTGAGCAAAGAAAACAAATGTCCAAAGTAGGAAGTCATTTTGGTGTGCCTCTTGTTAAGAATAATAGCAGACTTTTAACACACCATAAGAAAGCCAGTTTTACCCCATTGGGGTTTTTTTTTTTAATGACATCTCCCATCTTAAACATAAAACTCCTATGGTAGACATTGATGATAGCTTCTTTGTGCAATGGTAGACATCACTGGTGGTATTCTACCAGTTCAGCTCAGTTTGGCCGAACCAGTAGTTTAAAAAAAGCCTCCCAGGATCACCTGAGAGGAAAACAAAGAGAAAAGTGCAGGATCGGCCCTCCCACTTGCCCCCGTGCTTTTCTCTTCTTTATCCTTTCAGCTGATTGGCACTGCAGGCCTCAGCTAGTGTGGGGAAAGCTGCGCGCATGCATTAGGCGCGCATGCACTGAACCAGTAGTGGAACAGCTAGGATCCCACTGCTGGTAGACGTGTGAGTTAAATCCAGTTTGCATCCTTGTTTTTAATTCCTCTGACTGCAAGAGGTTCTTTCTTCCTTCCCGCCTCGCTTTACTCGCTCCCTGTATTTCTTGGCACGGCGTAAGCACATGAGTTATAAGGCTGTGTATGGATCGCACCGGCTTCTGTTTGCATTATTTAGCTCTTCGAAAACATCTGCCAAGCATTCATGAGTTTTGTGTAGATGCTCTCGCCATATGGATTGCCATCTGCCGGTTGACACGGGGATGAGCATTTGCACAGCCATATATTCCAAGCCAGCGATGTCATTAACATTTGGCATGCTGTGGTACAGGGTTACCTTTGTGGCAACTAAACAGGGAATTATTCATGCGTAACTACAACAACAATCTTTAATGAGGATTGTGACAGGGAGCAACAGCCAAGGAACAGGGTTTGACAAGTTATTAAGAAAAAGGTGCAATTCAGACAATGCAAAATGTCGGATTTGCATTTCTGTTGCCTACTTTGCACAAATGAAGGAATGCCCTCCCTATAGGTCAATCTCTGTCATCCTTAACAGCTTGAAGTTGTGTGAACTTCAACTCCCAGAATCCCCCAGTCAGCACAGCTGACTGGGGAATTCTGGGGGTTGAACTCCACATATCTTCAAGCCTCTTAAAGATGATAAACACTGCTACAGGTTAACATAGCTTATTATAATATTCAGTCCTAAAGGAAGAGGAAGTTGCAGCTCTTGGATGGTAGATCATATTTCTCACAACTCTGAAGACCAATTTGGGGGGGAAAAATGGAGCAATGGTTTTGATAAAATATTTCAGAAGAAGCAGGTTGCCTCTGGTGAATTCCTCCATTTATTCATGGTAAATGTGTACAAATAAGTATATAAATTAGCCCGATGCATCCTGGTCGTTTCCTTCCTTTTTCTTTCGAGACACGAAGTGCAAAAACCCAGAATCTTAAGAGATTTGGCTGAACTGTCAATCTCATAAATAAATATATCTGTTCAAGAATATCCTGAACTAAAAACATTCTTGTTGGCTGTTTTCAGATATGAAACGTTTCTGACATAAAACTAATGTCATGCCCTCACAAAACTTTCTTCTCTCCTGCGAAAGAAACTTCTTGTTTTTCTGTCTTCCTTTCAGAGCGCTTGAAAATGTATTTTGAATTTATCTCTGTTGTGCTTTTGAAACAACTGGATTATTATAGTGGCAAAGGACTATTGTGGCCATTATTCATCTTTTTTGTTACTCTGGAACTTTGCTGTTTTCTCACTGCACCCCCACACACACAAACACACACCAAAAAAAAAACCCTCTCTAAAATTATTTTTTTCTTTGAAACAAAAAGTTTGCAAAGTAAATTCTCTTTCAATCAAACTGAGAGAGAATTGATTTTTTTAAAAAAAAAATATGGGCATTGTCTGCTTGGAACTTCTTAAAAAGATAGGACAAATTGGCTTTGCACTCTCTTTCTCTGGAAAAAAAAACATTTCAGCAACCAGTTCTATTTTTTCTTTCCCTGGCATGCCACTTAAAATTATCAGAATAACAGAGTTGGAAGGGACCTTGGAGGTCTTCTAGTCCAACCCCCTGCTCAAGCAGGAAACCTTATACCACTCCAGACAAATGGCTGTCCAGTCTCTTCTTAGAAGCCCCCAGTGAAGGAGCAACCACAACCTTTGGAGGCAAGCCATTGCACTAATCAATTGTTCTCACTATCTGGAAATTTATCCTTAGCTTTGGGTTGGATCTCTCTTTGAAAATTTTCTACCTGCTGCTTCTTGTCTTCCCTCAGTTGTTTAAGGAAGTCGCACAACATTCTCAGCGACTCTTCCCATCCTGCTCACAATCTTTATGAATTGTTGCCTGCTGGCAGAAGATACAGAACAATTAAAACTCGGACCACATGTTTTCTGAATAGTTTTTATCCCAGAACTATAATTGCACTTAACAATTAACTTAAGGACCACCATCAGTGAGCTTTTGGGCAGTATTACTTGCTCTGTTGTGTGGAGGCTTGTGTGTGTTTTTAGGGAGCGGGGAATTTTGGCAGGTGGGGGTGTATTTGGGGATTGTCATGGGTGTGTGCATGTTGAGTCTGGTCTCTGGGTGTTATGTGAATTTCGTTGTATGTATACTGTGTATATACGTACAATGACAATAAAGAATTCAATTCAATTCAATTCACCTCTCCAGAAGTGCTTTTCTCAGTCTCTTCATATCTTCACAAACTTTCCCAAGAGCCCTTTTCAAGGTCTTCAGAAATTCACCTCATTAAATTCCCTTCCTCTAGAATCACTGTTCAGAAGCACCCCCTTTCTATTCTTTCCTCAGAAACCGTTCCCCAAATTTCCTTATTTCCTCAGAAATGTTTCTCCTTTTCAGAAACTCCCACTCTCAAATTCCCGATGTATGATTAATCCACCTCTGATCCTACTGAGAAGGGTGGAGGAAAATATATCACAGCTAATTATAAGACTTCTCCTTTCTTCAATGTATATTTTGGGCAATTAAATGCTGCAGTATTGATCGATGTGGGCTGCTCTTCAAAATCTATGATGGAGCAGAGTTGGTTGGTATCAGGATTTTGGCCAAAAGTAGACTTGATTGGTACCAGCCTGAAAATTTCCACCAGGAAAATATTGTTGCCAGAAAAATATACATTGATTTATCAGTGAAGTATGTGAGAAACAAGTTCAGCTTGGAAGAGACATTACCTTGTATTTAAAGTATCCTGGTGGTACCTGGGGAAAAATCACAAAGGTTACAGAACCAACAGATGAAAATGAAAGCACAGGTAGTCCTTGACTTAAGACCACAATTGAGCCCCAAAATTTACGTTGCTAAGTGTCACATTTGTAAAGTGCATTTTCTTCCCATTTTATGACCTTTCTTGCCACCGTTGTTAAGTGAATCATTGCAGTTGTTAAGTTGGTCACACGGTTATTAAGTAAATCTGGCTTCCCCTTTGACTTTGCTTGTCAAAAGGTCGCAAAAGAGGATCACATGACCCCTGGGACACTGCAGCCATCATAAATATGAGCCAGTTGCCAAGCATCTGAATTTTGATCACATTACGAATGGTCTGTTCTGGCTTCCCAAAACCATGAAGATGACTCCTCGGCCTGATAAAACCCCTTTTATTTAGGTTAAAGTGAATTCCTCTTCAGCAAAGTCCCAGCAGTCTTTCAAGAGATTTCACAACTACAAACCTTGATCAGGCTTGGAGAGTTGCCAGGCCAATATCTTCCAAACGGCACGCTGTTGCAGAAATTACTTGACAAGAAGTCAGGAACAGATCTTCACCCTAATTAAATGAACTAATTGTCTCCTGCAAACACCACTCCCCTTTCGCTCCTCTTTATTTCCTATGGGAGGGGCCGAGTCAGCCTTGTTCCTTAGCTGTTCCCTTCTTCTGGCAGCTCTGTGCATGTGCACACTGGGAACAGGCTCCAGCTGTTCTTCTTCCCCACTGATCTCCGACTCCAAAGGCAGCTTATAACTGTTCGGAGGGTCCTGGCCCCATCTCTGCCTCCAATGCAGAGCCCTCGTAGAGCCTTCCCCAGACTCCAGGATTGGCCCGGGTTCCTCCCCAACCTCCTCACTGTCCGAGTCTGCCACCAGTTCTGCTGGCCACTGGCGGGCTACAACATGGTCGTAAGTATGAAACACAGTCATGTCACTTTTTTCAGGGCCATTGTAACTTCAAATGAACTAAATGAACCGTTTATAAGGACTACCTGTATTCCCACCTTTCCATCCATGGAATCATAGAGCTGGAAGGGATCCCAGAGGTCTTCTAGTCTAACCCTCGGCTCAACCAGAATCAAAGTATCTTTAAAAAACCATTGTCTCGGGCATGTGGACAACAGCTCATGTGGAATCCATTATTAACTTTTGCTAGATTGGCATTTAGCATATATTATGTGACAAAAAGTAAAATAATAATTAACAAGGCAGCAAAAGTACAGAAAGTCTCTCAAAGAGGTTCTTTTTAAATCTGGAGGTTGTTCCACAAATACGCAGCTGTAAACTTTTATAAATAAGGTTCTCACTCAGCCGTGGCAATCTGGAGCTGTTAAAGCTCATAGAGCAACTGCAGTATGTATAGATTTACCAAGAAATCATTCGGTAACATATCAAACTGTCCTTATACTTTGAAATATGTGATTTGTATGAGTGATCCTGCTTAGAGAGGGAATATATAAAACAAAATAAAGCATTGGAGAGGTTCAGAAAATGTTATTTAGATGTTAAGGAGTAGGGTGTTTTTTTTTCCCCATCCCCCAAGAGGAAACAGAGGAAAACTCCTACCAATGAATTCATCCAGGATTTGAGGAGGCTTGTTAAAAAGTGAAGCTTGATCAACTGAAACGCTTTTGGTCCATTTTGCAAATCCTGTCAGCTTGAGAGACTAAGAAGGGACACTTGAGTGCTTCTGCATCCAAAAAGAAGTCCCAGGACTTTATGAAGGTGCTCTGCAAACAGGATACAGATTAACAGAGTTGGAAGGGATCTTGTAGGTCAACTAGTCCAACCCCCCGCCCAAGCAGGAGACCCTACACCATTTCTGACAGATGGCAGTCCAATCTCTTCTTGAAAGCTTCCAGAGATGAAGCTCCCACAGCTTCCGAAGGCAACTTCTGTTTCATTGGCTGATTGTTCTCACTGTCAGAAAATTTCTCCTTATTTCCAGGTTGAATCTCTCCTTGTCCAGTTTCCATCCATTATTTCTTGTCTGGCCTTTGGGTGCTTTGGAAAATAGCTTGACCCCCTCTTCCTCTCTGTGCCCCTCAAATATTGGAAGGCTGCTATCCTGCCTCCCCTGGTCCTTCTCTTCGCTAGACTAGCCAGGTCCAGTTCCTGCAACCGTTCATCATATATTTTAGCCTCCATTCCCCTAATCATCCTGGTTGCTCTTCTCTGCACTCTTTCTAGATAGAGTCTGAACATTTTTTTATAGTGTGGTGACCAAAAAAGGAGATGAAGATGTTCTCTGGCTTATCCGACTCAAAGAGAGTAGACCACCCTTTTCTCCTTCCCAATTCTGATGGAAAGGAGATGGTCTAGGTGACCCTTCTTCCTTCTCATGTTTTCATATGTCACAATTCCCTTCTGTGTGTTCTCTGCTGAAGATGAAACAGACTTGGAAGCTTCACACTAAAAGATTCCCTTAAGCAGGGTTGTCCAACCCAGGCAACTTTAAGTTCTGTGGACTTTAACTCCCAGAATTCCTCAGCCAGTCATACTGGTTGGAGAATTCTGGGAGTTGAAGTCCCCAAGTCTTAAGGTTGTCAAGGTTGGACACTTCTGCTGTAGGGATGGAACCTGGCAATAACAAGGACTAAAGGAGAGAGATAGCTAATGTTACTTTGAAGGATTCTGACAATCTGTATGCAATTAAGGGTCTCCTTATGACTTAGGACTATTTGCTTATGATTATTTTCTAGGAGCCATTGAACCTACTCCTGTGAGTCCGTTGGACTACAAGGCAATCAAACTGGTCAGTCCTAGTGATCAACCCTGAAACTGCTCTTTAGAAGGCTAGATCCTGAAGATGAAACCCAAATACTTTGGCCAACTAATGAGAAGGAAGGACTCACTGGAGAAGAGCCTAATGCTGGGAACGATTGAGGGCAAAAGAAGAAGAGAGGGACAGTAGAGAATGAGGAGGCTGGATGGAGTCACTGAAGCAGTTGGCATGAGCTTCAATAGACTCCGGAGGATGGTAGAGGACAGGAAGGTTGTCCATGGGGTCGCGATGGGTCAGACACAACTTCACAACTAACAACAACAATCGAACCATAAACAACTTCAGGTTGCAACACAACAGGCCACAGATGACTTATTGGAGTTACCAGTAGTGATAGTCAAGAATCTTGGCCTTTAGACCCACATTGTGTTTAGCTTTGGATAAACTGTCTTGATTCCAGGTTGAGTTGATTCTTGGCCTCCCTTGTGACTTTTTACACTAAATCCTTTGCAAGTTAGCTTGCCATTACAGAAGCAGGAAGCAATGATTTGCCCCACTAGGAGACACTGAAGTGATAAATCATGGTAAGGAACCATGTTGGCTATGTATACCCTCTTGTGGGAAGCCACCACCCTCTCTTAGAAGAATAAAATATTTTGGGAAATATTAAAAAGGCAAGATATTATATTTCCCTAATATAAATGGAGAAAATGTTTTAGAGGCAGAAAGCAACCCCCACATTCCTTAATAGCCCACAGCAGATGTCAGCACCTAAGAGATAAAGAGTTTACTGAAAGAAGACATGTATCTCTATTCATAAGCAAATACCCTCACCCAAGAACCAAAACAGGATGAAAGCCATTAAGCCACAATAGGAATTACCCCATACCCTTGCAGAACACAAGCCCCTTCATTGCATCACACACACCCCAGCAAACATCAACCAAACCTGGGAGCTCAGGCAACCTATAGAGTCAGCTATGGCCCCTACATAACCCCTACGACAGCCAATAGAATACATGTTCTTGCACAGGAACAGGAAGCTCAAGTGCAAAGTTTAAAGAAGGTATAAAAACCCCTCACTCTCAACTCCATGTGGTCAGCCCCACCAGAACAATGTGCTTGGTGGTTCTGTTCATCATTAAACCCTCTTTCCAATCAGGCTCCATGTTTCCAGTGTCTTTCTCCCAGCTTGGAACTGAACCAGATGAATATTTCTTCCCACACTCTACATTAGGCTAAAATCAGTCACATTTGCTCTGGTGGAACAAGTTGACTCTGCTTGTGAGAACCACCTTCTCCCTGCTCAATTTCTGAACTTGTAGTCCATCCTATCGCCTTGAGGATAAGCCCTGCCTTAGTAGATGAGTCTCTAAAACTTCCATAGCTCCCTTTCAGGCAGTTGTTGCCAAAATCTTGTCAGATAGATGGCCCTGAAAAGGGTCATTATTTCAATTCCTTTGAAACAGCACATCACAACCCTATCCTTGAGCATTATGCCTTTGGAAAAAATATCTCTGTTGTCTTTCAAGAAAAGTTGTCATTTCCCACAATTGCTCCTATCAGAGAGATTAGCTTTAAAACCTTCTGAGTTCCTTGTTGAACCTGCCAAGTCTCATTACATTAGATTAGAAGCAGCCTTCATCAAAAGGGAATGAAGAAATTTATTTTGCCTCTCTCTCTCTCTCTCTCTCTCTCTCTCTCTCTCTCTCTCTCTCTCCCTCTCTCTCTCCAGTCCAGCTCTACCCACAAATCATAGTTTTCCTACAAATCTACATTTGGACCCCAATGCAAATTGTGACTTCCTGTTGGCCGAAGAGAAGAAGCCATTAATTTGCTCCCCAATTCTTCTCCCATTTTGGTTAAAATCTCAGCCAGAGAAGTTCTAGTTGACCAATGCTTCCCCAGCTATCTAGCCTTAGATCAGGGCTCCACAACCTTAAACACTCAAAGAGCCATTTGGACCCATTTCCCACAGAAAAGAAAACACCGGGAGCCTCAAAACCTGGGTGTGCATGGTCAACTCAACATCACTTTCACCCAGTCACATGTCACACACCCCGCCACACCTACCCAGGTTTTGTGGCTCCCGGTATTTTCTGTGGCAAATGGATCTCTCTCTCCCCACTTCCCCCCATCTCATTTCTGTTTTTTGTGTTTTACCTTTTTAGGCCAGGCAAGGAACGACTGGGAAAGGAGGGTGAGGGGCAGGGAAGCCAGTGGTGGGATCATCCAACAGAGAACCACAGCAGAGGGCCCAAAGAGCCACATGCGGCTCCAGAGCCGCGAGTTGCTGACACCCACCTTAGATTGTAAAATGAAAGTGTCTTACATCCCAAAACTTCTTGTTAAGGTCTCAAACAATTGCACGAAACCATAGGCTTCCATGAACTACAGCTGCAAATGTCAACTTACTCCAGCCTCCCATTTCTTCCTCAGAATGCTATATAGCAGGGCTGTCTAACTCCCGGCGGATGCGTCACACGCTGGCCACGCCCATGCCCAGTTTAGCAAAGGAGGAAAAAGTCCCATGTGATCTCACGACCATGGGACTTCATGACCACTTTCGCTTCTCATCCAAGAAGCTTCTTCAGCTCTGACAGAATCCTTCCATTCCCCACTATCGATTCAGAGCTAAAGAAACTTCTTGGATGAGAAGCGAAATGTCTGCAAAAGAAAAAACAAGAAAGTCCAGTTGCCTCCTGAAAAAGGCACCTGTGAGTCTATATAGGGGAGGTTTTGTTTCCTCTTTAGGTCTTTTTTTGAATATCATAAAATGTTCCAAGTTTCCAGACTGGCTTCTGGCGTCCATTCATCATGTGGGAGCAACAGTCACAAATTTTGCGGGAATGTGTCCAGCCAACTAGTTTAGCTTCAACAAACTGACCTAATAAAGATTTGTTTGATTGTTTGAAAAGGATCAGGTGGAGTGAAACTTTCTGCCCCCTCCGTAGGAGCAATCCCTAAAGCTGGCTTAACTCAGGATGAATTCTGGATTAGGCTTTGAAATCCAATTAAATCTTGGCTTCACAAAAAGGACTATGGTGACCTCTTTGATAGTCCTCCAGATCTTCCAAGTTAATTACTTCTCAAGTGCAGATAGATAATGGATTCATTCTCAGGAAGACAAAGATTCTGTCCTTCCCCACTCAATCATTCCCATTTTTTCCTCCCTTCTTCCTCTCTCTTGTTCATTTCTTAGGGTGGGGGAACCATGGTTTGTGAGATGTTAGATGGCCGTTTGGCAAAAGGAAGTACAGCTGAGGCTCTCTGGTTTTAACACATACAAAACCTGACTCTAATGATGCCCCAATTGTATTCAGGTTATTCCTCTTCCAACCCATGGCTGGGGCAGACTCCTCCCTCCATCTCTCTTGGTTGCATGGATTTATGAACACATTTTTAAAATTTATTTATTTATGTTTTAGATAACAGATATAATTGGAAACATGATTAAGAGTATATGAAATGAGTACAAATAACAGGGGACATTAGGACACAGACGATAGGCACATTGGTGCTCTTATGCACGCCCCTTACAGACCAGGGGTGAGGTCAACAGTAGACAGTCTAAGTTTTAAAGTTTGGGGGGTTTGGGAAAGAGACCACGGAATCAGGTAGTGCATTCCAGGCATTAACAACTCCGTGGCTGAAGTCGAATTTTCTGCAATCAAGTTTGGAGCAATTTACCTTGAGTTGGTATCTATTGTGTGCTTGTGTGTTGTTGTGGTTGAAGCTGAAGTAGCCATTGACAGGTAGGACATTATAGCAGTAGTAACATCTTTTGAAGACCTGTCCAAGCCCATTTCCCTGGCCTCCCCCATAAAAGCAGCATTAGATTCAAGGCCAAACCCGTAAAAGCAGCATTAGGTTCATTTAGTAGAGTTCTATTGGCATGGATTTAAAAATCTTAGTCCATTAAAAGGCTTGAAGTCCAGGCTTGTTCCTGCTATGAAGGTGGGCTCTGTATACAATGCAGGAGGGGGAGAAAAGCATCTCGGACATTAATTCCACTCTTTCTACTGACAGATGGTCAGGTCCTCAAATGTTTCACAAAGTTGACGGGCACTGCTTGCCAAACAGCTATTTCCAATTAGTCTCCAAGTGAGCCATTGGCTGGGAGGTGCTTCTTCATAACTCAGCCAGGGAAGATCCTTGGCTGCAGTTGGCAGGGAGCAATGCAGGAAAACAGACGGCCAAAGAAATAGAAGCTGGGTTTGTTTGCCAAAATCATCAGCAAATTCTCGTTGGGTCTCTTAGATTTTCTTTGCTGTTCATCACTAATGCAAAATTGGAAGTGGGACTGGGAGACAAAAGATTCCCAAAGTGAAATGGCCTATCTTTGGAATTCATTCGATGAGAAGGACTAGGGGTGATATGACAGCTATCTGTCAGATCCATATAGCTGCCATTCTTCAATGGAAGTAAGGGGGGTTGGATTTGATACATTTAATTCTTTTCCTCTCTCTGTATCCAAAATATCCTATTTCTTACATTGCCTCTTATATAAAGTTTTACACGATTTATAACCGTTCCTGGCGCCCCGGATGCCTGGAAATTTCTCACCTCTTGGGGAGATGCAAGGGGAGAAGGGGCCATGTGGATTGCAGCACCAGAAGATAACCCTGGGAAACTTTCCTTATCTGCTTTCTCAGAGACACTTGTATAATAATATCTCCACCAGTGGTGAGATTCAAATAGTTTAACCACTGGTTCTCTGCCCTAATGATTTCTTCCAGCAACCAGTTCACCAAACTATTCAGAAAGTTAACAACTGGTATCTTGACAATGTTTCAACGAGGTCCCACTCACCATCTTGATTGGTTGATGGAGTTGATGTTTGCAGATTGGTTGGCTTTTCCTTAAGAACATGTGTGGCTGAGGTATTGGCTATGTGTCTATCAGCCTCCTGTGTTTAACGACCTGGGTAATGGGCTGTGTGATGACCTTCTGAGTTCTATTGTTGTGACATCCTGGGTTTGTGCTGTAATCTCCTGGGTCCATCAACCAATCAAGAAATAACAACACAGCCAACTTCCCCACCAGTATTTATAGAGAGATGGCAGCTCTGATCACACTTTGCTCGCACGAGCACAAAGCCGAAAGTACCAACCTGAACATGGCGAGTGGGACCTCGTCGAAACGTCGCCAAGATACTCTCAATCTTACATGGGAAAAGACCCGAACATGCCAAGACCTGCATACCTGTACCCGTGAAAATCTATGAATATATGTGTGTCTGTGTGTGTGTGTTTTCTTAACTTTTCACGGGTTTTTATATATATGGTATTCAGCTTTGTTCGGGTATTTTCCCACGTCATTATAGTTGTGCTTTTAAAGTTGTAGCAACATTTTGGTAGAATCTCATCTGCCATCTTCAGGTTTGTGTATTGTGTTCGTCTGTGACTCAGTCTTTCACAGCCATTTCTGTTTTAAATTTGGTGCTAGCTTCGTGCTTTGTTAGAATGGTTTTTTCTTCATCCTGATTGGTTGGGAGTCTTGGTCTGTGTTTATTGGTCTTGGAGTTTGCTGTGTTGTATTTGCTAAAAACTGGAAAAATGAGAAAATACCATCGCAGGAAGAAATCATTAAGAAAATATTGGAATGTGCTGAAATGAGTAGATTGAAATTTGGAATTAGAGAACAAGAGGATAAACAATTTTATAAAATTTGGGACCTTTTCTACCAATGGTTAGATAATAAAATACAATAATAGAATATCTAGAATTCTAGGAAATAATGAATATATAAAGATATATTTCTCTCTTTTTTTGATATCATATCTATAAAATGTTTTTTAGGATAGATTTGGTATGTTTATATGATTTGTTATAAAATAAACTAAGTAAATTATATCGCAAAGTATGAATGAATAAAATTATAGTCAAATGATTGTTTAATAGTGATACTAGGGTATTTAATTTTTGATTGATAATATGAGTTATGATGTAATGTAACTGTAAGTGAGACTACGAAATGGATGCACAAAAAATTGGTAAACCAACCGACACACTGTTTGTATATTTATGAAAGAAAGCTGGATGTTTTTATGTTTTGTTTGTTTTGTTTGTCTTTAAACAATAGTATAGTACATAAAATTATCTACTGCAATGTCCTACCTGTCAATGACTACTTCAGCTTCAACCACAACAATTCAAGAGCACACAATAGACACAAACTCAATGTTAACTGCACCAAACTTGATTGCAGGAAATATGACTTCAGCAACAGAGTGGTCAATGTCTGGAATACTCTACCTGACTCCGTGGATTCTTCCCCAAACCCCAAAAACTTTAACCTTAGACTGTCTACTATTGACCTCCCCACTTTCCTAAGAGGTCTGTAGGGGGCGTGCATAAATGCACAGTGCCTACTGTCCCTGTCCTATTGTTTCTTTTTATTCGTATCCATTTCATGTATGCATAACCATGTTTGTACTTATACCTGTTATCTAACACTTGCTTAACAAATAACATAAATAAATAAATAAAATAAAATAAAATAAAACATGCAAAGCCAGTGCTTGGATCTGGGTAATAGATGCACTCTTGTAAAGGATCCAGGAAACAACAGGCTAAGGGTTTCTTTCCCACCAAATTAAAGTCTTTTGTTGAAACTGCTATGACACAGAAAGTAACTGGTTCCTTGTGAAGCTCTCCCAGAAGGGGAAAAGACAGAAGGAAGCAGAATTGCCAGTGAATGAACTGAGGACAGTAGGGTTCCAGGTGAAATGAGAGGCAGCAGGAGGAAAAAAAAAAAGTGGTTGGACAGAATCATTTCGTATCAGATTCACGTATGTGTACATTTCCTCAAATAGGCAAATTCTGTTATCATTACTACTATAGCTCTGTTTTCAGGTAGTAGAAAATCCTCTTCTTCTCTTGCCAACAGTTGAGAGCTAAATACCACAGCCTGTTCCAAGGTACATAAAAAGCAGTCATATTCATGCTTTAGACAGATTGCTGATTAATCGCCCAGAATGGCAACCCAGAATGAGGATGCATCTTGCTAATTTATTTATTGATGGGCTCGGCTTTTGGAAAGAAAAACTAAGTTCGAAACAATGGATATGACTCTGTGGTGAACGTGAGCAGCATCTGTTGAGGGGTTGGGGAAACGAAAGAAGGTTGATGCCAACATAAAAGAGAGATCAGCTGTTTTACCAAAGTCACTGCCCTTCTCTCCTTCAAAGAAATGAGACCAAAGTTAATCTGAATTTTCCATATTTTGGATAAATAAAAAATGTCTGACAAAGGAACAAAAGGAACTGTTTCATTTTACTTACTTACTTACTTACTTACTTACTTAGTCATTTATTTAACAAATTTATATGGCCACCCAACTCACATATAGGTAACTCCGGACAGCTTACAACATTAAAAATCCACAACATAAAACACACCCATCACCATGGCAGCTGCAATACAAATAAAATCAACCACTTGATTGCCTCTATATCCATTGGCCCACTTATAAAACCACATCTTCAGACCCTGTTGGCAAATGCCCAGCCAGGGAGTGAGGAGGTCTCAAACATGGAATAAGCCTTGAATCCTCGTGCATCCACAAGAAATCCAGAGCTCACTGCCAAGCTCTATAGAACCATATCTATCTGTTCCTGAGAGAAGGCCAGCAGTCTGGGGAGATTCCTGCATAATAGGCAGAAGATAATAAAGTAGTTTATAAAGGTAATAAAGTACTCTACATGTGTGGATCTTGTCGCTTGTGCCTGATTGGGCCTTTTAGAAAAACAGCAAGGAGATGGTAATCATATCTTCGGGAAATGATGTTGCATAGAGAAGGTATCACCACCAAAAAGACCCTTCTTTTATGGTCCCATCAGATGTACATCTTTAATAGATGGATCCCACAACTTACTGTACCTTACCTATTGTCATACTGACTCAGTTCCCACAGTAAGGAAAACCAACAACAAAGCAAGTATATTATAACCTATTATACAGGAATAAAGACATATCCTATTACAACAGTCCAGGGGTCTCCTGGTTCGGACCAGTTTGGGCTCTGATGATCAGGTGGCTCTGAACCAGTTGCGCACTGACAATCATGTGAGCCAGCCAGCCCACCTCTGCTCAGCACTCACCTGTATCTGTTCAGCTGATTCGTGCAGCAGAGTGGATGGCTGCGCCTCGGCTGTGTTACTTCCCCAAAGTAACATCGAAGGTAAGTAATTTAGAAAGTTGTACACATGCAAAGCGCACGTGGAGGACGCACGAAGCACGCGAGTAGCGAACTGGTTGTTCCACTGGCAGCATCCCACTACTGCAACAGTCATCTAAAAAGAAGATGGAGAGAAAAGTTGGCACTTCATAGACAATGCCTACCCATGTCAGTTTTAATACACACTCAATCACTGTATTCCTTCTTTCCTCCAAATTTGCTATAATACTAAATGTTCTTCCCCCTCTTGCTGTGCTATTCATTAATTATAGCTAAGCATTTTCCAGTACAGGAGCATTAGTATTGAAGGGAAGGGGGAAGAGGGAAGAGGGAAGGGAGAAGGGGGAAGGGAAGGGGAGGAAAGGAAAGGAAAAAGAGATTAAGAGAAGGGAAGGAGAAAGGAAAGGAAAGGAAAGGAAAGGAAAGGAAAGGAAAGGAAAGGA
>NW_020718385.1:0-18223 GCF_900518725.1 Notechis scutatus
TCCCTCTCTCTTTCCCTCCTCTCTTTCCCTCTCTCTCTCTTTCCCTCTCTCTCTCTTTCCCTCTCTCTCTTTCTCTCCCTCCCTCTCTCTTTCCCTCCCTCCCTCTTCCCCCCTCTCTCATTCCCTCTCTCTCCCCCCCCCTCTCTGTCTGTCTCTCTCTGTTTCTCTCTCTTTCCCTTCCTCCTTCCCTCTTTCCCTCCTCCTTCTCCAACACACCCCAAGCTTGGCTCAAGGACTGCAGTATTGAAGATGCCAGGAGATTGATCCTTGAGGATGACCCAAATGTCTGGGAAGAAGGCCAGGGTCAAAACAGAGCAAGCTTCCTCAACTGAAGATTACGCTTCCCAAAATCCCCAGCCTCCATTTGCACTAGTGGGGTGGAGGATTCGGGGAGTGGATGCTGGTTGCATCTGGAAGCCATCACCCATTTTGGCTTTTTGTGCATTAGTATTGTGATTCACCTGTGGCCCAGTGTTTCTCAACTTTGGCCACTTTAAGATGTGTAGACTTCAATTCCCATAATTCCCCAGGCAGTCATGGCTGGCTGAGGAATTACAGGAATTGAAGTCCACACATCTTCAGAGTAGCCAAAGTTGAGAAAGACTTGTCATGTTAGATTCTAGGTTTTATTGAAAAACGTGTGTCTAGGCTTTGCTGACTGGGGAATTCTGAGGCTTGAAGTCCATACATCTTAAAGCTGCCAAGATTGAAAAACACGGATTCTAGTCCAATTGTTACTCAGAACAAAAATCTGCCAAACCATCTTCAGGCCATTGGATCCTTGTCTGAGACACTCCACTATCCATAATCCTGCTTTTAGCCTACGACGGTATCTTTAAACTCTGACCGTCGCAGGCTATTGGGACTCCTAGATGACAAAATAAAAGGGTTCCTGAATTTAGTGAAAAAGCAAACCTGATGTTTTGTTCTCTTTCATCTTAGCTGCTATTCTGGCCAATCTGGAAAGCTACCTATCTCAACAAAGGCTGAGGTAAAACTGAGGTATGTTGGGGAGGAGTCCCGTGGAGGAGGAAGAGCATCCTGCAAATTAAGCCCAGCCTATCCAAGAGGAGACTGAACCACCTCCCACTACTGGATGCTCTTCACAGCTCATGGAGAACGGGCGTATCAGGTAAGTACCAATGCCCATTTCCATGACCCAGGGACATTACATCCATCATAAAGCGGCTAAATTTTGATCACGTGACCACAGGGAAGGTGTGATGGTTGTAAGGACTGGTCAGAAGTCCCCTTTTTCACTGCTGTTGTAACTTTGAATTGTCCCTAAACCAATACAGGTAGTCCTGGCCTTACAACAGTTTATTCAGTGACCATTCAAAGTTATGACAACAACCCTGAAAAAAGTGACTTAATGACCATTTTCAACCATTGCAGCATCCCCAGGGTCATGTGATCAGAACGTGAATGCTTGGCAACCAGTTCATATTTATGAAAGTTGCAGTATTCCGGGATCGCGCAATCCCTTTTTGCAACCTTCTTTGTTACTAACTGGACAATTGAAATGATTCACTTAACAAATGGAGCAAAATTCACTTTAAAAATGTCTCACTTAGGAAGAAAAATGTTGGGCTCAATTGTGGTAAGTCGAGGACTATTGTGGTCCTCATCCAACTGGAACAGTGGCCCCGCGACCTTTTGGTCACCAGGGACCGGTTCCGTGGAGAGAGAGGTTTTTCTATGGACCAGAGTGGGTGTGGTTTCATGTCCTGTGGATGGGGCTTTGCTTGTTTATGCGGCCTGATTTCTGGCATGCCGCGGCCCAGTGTAGGTCCACGGACCTCACTGGAGGGAAAATTGAACTTCAGTGGATCTCTGCTTTGAATATGCAGCGAATGTGATTTAAAATTATACAGGTAGTCTTGACTACAATTGAGCACAAAATTGAGATACATGTTCTTAAAAAAAATTGTTTAATGATCCTCTTCTGATGTACTGCAGTGGTGGTATTCAGCTGGCTTGCATTGGTTTGGATGAACCTGCCATGGAGTGGCAGTGTGAGGGAAGGAGGAGGCTGTTTTCCCTCTTTCTTCTCCCTGCTCCTCCTCCTTCCCTCATGCAGGCTGCTCCGTTGCAGTGCAGCTCCCAGGATCCACTTTGATAGCGGTGGGGAGGGATTTAATAACCGATTCACCCATGATCAGGTTGGTCGTTGCGAAAGATTTGTCCCGCATGTGCAGCAGAGCTGAAGGACGAAGATGGGCCACGCCTCCCATGACAACCAACCTGACCCTGGGTGAACCAGTTGTTAAATTATTTGAATACCACCACTGATGTACTGCCTGTGTTTCTCATCTTCTGCCTATCTTATATATAGGTAGTCCTTGTATTACAACAACCTTTGAGCCCAACGTTTACATGGTTAAGAGAGACATTTGTTTAGTGACTTTGGTCCCATTTTATGACTTTTCTCACCTCAGTTGTTAAGTGAATCCCTGCGATTCTTAAATTAGTAACACGGTTGTTAAGTAAATCCAGCTTCCCCATTGACTTTGCTTATCAGAAGGTCACAAAAGGGGGTCACATAAGCCCAGGACGCCCGTAACCATCATAAATATAAGTTGGTTGTCAAGCCTCCGAATGTAAATCATGTGACCAGGGGGATGCTGAAACGGGTATAAGTACAAAAAAAGGGGCATTAGTCACTTTTTTCAGTGCCATTGCAGCATTGAATAGTCATTAAATGAACTGTTCGTTAGGGTAATGATGATTTAATAGCTGACCAGCTGCTGTAATGTTGTAATACTGTAATGATGATGCAATGGTTGTAACAAGTCAGCAGAATTATTTGACTGCTACCACTTTAAGAGGCTGTAGTATAAGAGAGGCCTTGTTAGGGCATAACTCTCTTTCCTTGTGTGCTTCCCTGCTGTAGCTAATTGCTGATTGAGTGTTTGACTTTTGCCTAGTACGTGTATGTATATTCTTTTGTGTAGATAAACCACTATTTAATTATAAACCTCTGTGAGCTGTAATTGCTCCTGGGTTGTCTCACCTAGTCACACTGTGCGTACTCTGACACTGTTGTAAGTTGAAGACTACCTATATATATACAGGAAGTATCATGCAGACATGTATCAGTCTGCTAATCTGGAACAGCAGCCTTTTAATATATAAATATATTTTAAATATACATATTAAGGGTGTGAATAAGGTTTAGAAGGCACTACAGGTAGTCCACAACGTACAACCACAATTGTGCCCAAAATTTATGTTGCTCAGTGAGAAATTTATTAAGTGAGTTTTGCCCCATTTTACAACTTTTCTCGCCACATTTGTTAAGTGAATCACTGCAGTTCTTAAATTAGTAAGCCGGTTGTTAAGTGGATCTGATTTCCTCATTGATTTTGCTTGTCAGAAGGTCGCAAAAGGAGATCGCATGACCCTGGGATATTGCAAGTCATAAATATGAACCAGTTGCCAAGTGGCAGAATTTTGATCATGAGACAGCAGGAATGCTGCAATGGTTGTAAGTGTGAAAAACAATCATAAGTGACTTTTTTCAGTGCCATTGTAAGTTCAAATGGTCACTAAATGAACTACTGTAAGTCAAGGACTAATTGTATTAAGTCTTTATCTGTCATCAGTGTTCTATGTTCCTATATTTATTTATTTATTATAAATCTGGTCTCCTTCTCTTTTTTCTTTCTTTTACCTTCCCAGGAGACACTGGGGATGACTCCAGCCCCTTCTCCTGCCCTTCCTGTCACATGAACTTCAAGGACCCCTCCAAATTATCCACTCACACCACTACTTGTTTCTCAGAGCGAGGCCCCAGTTCGGCAAGACTTGCGACTACTCCCACCACTGGCCAGGAGCACTCTAGCTTTTGCTCGTCGTCCTCCTCTTCCATTGAGGTCCACCCCGAAAGTTCTCCAAGCATGGATGTGGAACCTGGGCCCTTGCTGACTGAGGCAAGCCAAGAGTCCGCCTCTTCCCGGGGCCCTCCTCCACTACCACTAACCCTGCCTCCCCCCACCACTCTATCCACTGGGCATCTCAACATCCCTCTCATCCTGGAAGAGTTGCGTGTTCTGCAACAATGCCAACTCCATCAGATGCAGATGACGGAACAGATCTGCCACCAGGTGTTGCTCTTGAGTTCATGAGGGCAGGTTGGGGCTCCAACTTCTACCACAGAACCTGCTTCAGTGGCATCTGCCCCACCCAAGCCCTCTTTGCCCGTCTTTTCCATCAAGACTGAGCCTGGGAGGAGCCAGGTATCTGCCTCTCCAGATGTGCCCAAGCCAGCGTTCTTCCATCTCTACCACCCATTCCCTGGTGGCACCAGAGTGCCCAAAGCTGAGCAGCTCCTAGCTCCAGCCTTCCCTACAGCCACAGGCATCTTGGCAGCCCAGTGCTTAGGAACTGCTTGGGGTCTGGAACAAGCCACATCTCCATGACTCTTGCGACAGAAGAACGGAGGAGGTGGTGGAGGAGGGGGAGGGGGAGAACCCAACTTGGAAGGTGAGAAACTAAGTGGGTGCCACAAATGCCGTTTCTGTGGGAAGATCTTTGGCAGTGACAGCGCCCTCCAGATCCACCTATGCTCCCACACCGGCGAGCATCCCTACAAATGTAACATCTTGGGAACTGTTTCACCACCTGAGGCAATCTTAATGTCCATTTCCATCATCACCGGGAGAAGTACCCTCATGTCCAGATGAACCCTCATCCAGTCCCGGAGCATTTGGACTATGTCCTGACCACATCAGGACTCCCTTATGGCATGTCCATGCCACCTGAGAAAGCCGAGTCAGGAGAGGACCACGGGGCCCTCCTTGTGGCCGAGTGCAAGGCCCTGAGTGCCACCAAGAGTCTGAGCCTACTATCCGGCATGACTCCTTCAGGCGCAGCTCAAGCTTTGCCCAGTTTCAACAAGTCCTGATGAAGGCGGTGGAAGCCAAGGGGAAGGGGGATGAGAACACCCCTCCTGAATCAGAGACGGAAGGGGCCCGTCTTCAGCTGGGGAAGTTTGTGGGGGCCTTGCCCAGCTGGGCTCGGTTGGCCAATCACTTCAAGGCAGGCCCAGCCATGGGGCCTTTTCCCTATGTCCTGGAGGCCTCTCCCTCGGAGACCTCCAAGCTCCAGCAGCTGGTGGAAAAGATCGAACGCCAAGGATCCTCGTCCTCCACGGGCACAGCCTCTGTGGCCCCATCCACAGCTGGCTCCTCGGTGTCATCTTCTCCGGCATCTTCAGGGCCCAATCAATGTGTCATCTGCTTGAGGGTCCTCAGTTGTCCCCGAGCTCTGCAACTTCACTACGGGCAGCACAGGGGTGAACTCCCCTTCAAGTGCAAGGTCTGTGGGCGAGCCTTCTCCACCCGAGGGAACCTGAGGGCTCACTTTGTGGCCCACAAAACCAGCCCGTCGGCCCGAGCACAAAACTCTTGTCCCATCTGCCAGAAGAAGTTCACCAATGCTGTGAGCCTCCAACAGCATGTCCGAATGCACCTGGGTGGGCAGATCCCCAACGGAGCTCTCCTGCCTGAGCCTTCAGCCCCAGAGGGGGCCCCATTGGGAGAAGGGGAGAAGCTACAGGAGCAGCCACCTATCCCCCAGGAGGAGGAGCTGTCAGAGGAAGAGGAGGAGGAAGAAGAGGAGCCCACTGATGAAGACTCGGTGGAAAGCATTGGAGAAAAGGCAGAGCAGGTATCCAGTCCTGAAGGTCTGGGTCCTCCCAAAGAAGGGGAGGAAATGGAGCAGCCTGAGGGGGAAGAGGGAGGACCCGGAGTACTCTCCTCCTCCCCACTGGGGCCCCAAAGTCCTCTCTGCCCCTTGAAGGATGGGGAAGAGAAGGCCGATATGGAAAAAGAGGATGGTGGAATTGCCCTGGTGGAAGAAGAATCAGAGAAGGACAAAGGAGGTGCTCGAGAAGGTCCGTCCGAGAAGCAGCAGCATCAAGGCAGCCAAGCCAAAGAGGAACCAGTGCTGATCTGTGGGATTTGCAAACAGCCCTTCACCGACAGGGCAGCCTTGCGCAAACATGCAATGACTGCCCATCCCCAGGTAAGAAATGAAGACAGTGGGATAGGGGACCTCTGGCTTCCTCTTGTGGTCTTGGATAGGAAGGCATCTTCCCTAGTGTGCTGTCTGTCGCCCTCTAGAGGGGTCCTTGGGATAGGCAAGGCTACATTCTTCCTATGGATTATCTCATTTTTCTTTGAAGAGATTTCACTCTCATCCAAGAAGTTTCTTCAGCTCAAATATGAAGAGGCTTCTTTGATGAGAAGCAAAACGTCTTCAAAGAAAAACCAGAAAGTCCAGGTGCCTCTTGAGAAAGAACCTTTGGGACAACCATGACCTGGATGACTGAGAATCTCTATAGATTCTCCTATGGATGTTCTCCAGATGTGTGGTGCCACAACTCTCCTATGATCTGCAGTTCAGCAGGATGAGACCTTCATAACTTTTGTGTTGGGTGGACCAACCTTCCCTAACCTGGTGCTCTGTAGTCTCCACCACCCTCAGTGTAATGGGGAGAATAGGTTCTGCAGATGGAAACAGAATTGGTTGGCCTCTTGATGAGAGACTAATAGGGAATCGAGAACTGTAGACAGGGAAGTCAAAAAATTGGATAGACCACTTCCATGCTGTTCCTGAGGAAACCCCTAGAAGTCCTATACCATCTTTTACTCTTGTGCCATTTATGATTATGGGCAAAAATTTAATTGTCCTATACTGCAACGTCCTAGGTTCCTTGCTTAAAAATAATCTCCAATAATCTTCCCTGCCTTGAAATAATCTCCAGAAATCCCAAATATTTTGCTGCTGTACATTACAGGTAGTCCTTGATTTACAACAACCATTGAGCCCAAAATTTATGTTGCCATGGAAGACAGTTGTTAAGAGAGTTTTGCCCCATTTTACAGTTAAGTGAAATCCTGAGGTTAGTTACTAATACTGTCCCATGGTTGTTACTGTGTTAGTAGCACAGTAAATAAGTTAGTAACACAATTGTTAAATGAATCTGGCTTCCCCATTGACTTTGCTTGTTAGAAGATCGCAAAAGGTGATCATGTGACCTGGGACATTGCAACCGTCATAAATATGACCTAGTTGCCAAGCATCTGAATTTTGATCATTTGACCATGGTAATGCTGCAACAGTTCTAAGTGTGAAAAATAGTCGTAGTCACTTTTTCAGTGCCGTTGTAATTTTGAACAGTCATTAAACAATTGGTTGTAAGTTGAGGACCACTGGGTAGGCTTTATCTCATGATCATTTGGGTCTATGGAAATTCTCAGTCCTCCAGGTGATGATTGTCCCAAAGGTGCCTTTTCAATAGGCAACTGGAGTTTTCTTATTTTTTTCTTTGAAGACGTTTCACTTCTCATCCAAGAAGCTTCTTCAGCTCTGACTGGATGGTTGGGAATGGAAGGATTTATTCTCCTTGCTGGTCATTTGCATCTTTTTAAAGAGTCATTTAGGCCACCTGGAGATTTATCTCTTCATCTCTCATTATTAAGATAAAGGCCAGACCTCACTCATACCGGTGTGAATAACAGAAAAGCATGCTTGTACTTTCATGTCCAGTTTCTCTTTGAGTTTTGGTACAACCATGCTTTCCTCACACAGTTTTCCTCTGTGCACAAGTCTGGCTTCAGAAATTTGGATGCTGGTAATTGTAGAGAAGCATGGATTATCCCATTCTGCCCAAATTTCAACTCTCAAGTTGTTAATGGAAGGTTGCCACTGTTTTGTATAATCATCTTTTTTTTAAAAATTAACTTTATTGAATTTTTATTACATTAAAAACAGAAAAAATATATCACCCAATAACAGCTATTTGTGGTGCTTATCATATAACAATCATTTGTACAATATTTACAGGTATTAATTTGTACATAATTATATTCTTATTCTATCTATATTCTATATTTAATAATTACTTATCCTTAATCTGCCTCCGATCTATCCAGCTATACCATTGTTCCCATACCTTATAAAATATTGAAGCTTCCTTATCTTTTAAACTCAGCGTTAATTTATCCATTTCAGCACAATTCATAACTTTTTGTATAACCAGTTCCTCTACAGGTGTATATGGCTGTTTCCAACATTGGGCAAAGGCGATCCTGGCAGTAGTCAATATGTGCAATAATAAGTATTTTGTGCTCTTCGCGTATTTTTTTAAGATCCCCATTATAATCATCTTTTGAAGTGGAGGCCGATGTCAACAATTTCAAAAGTTCTGCTTCCTGTCTTGGTGAATCTGGTTGTAACTCTTCACAGATAATCCTTGACTTACGACTTTAATGCTCAAAAGTTACAACGGTATTGAAAATAGTAATTTACATCTGGTCCTGCACTTATGTCTATCAGAGTATCCTCACAGTCACGTGATCATGATTTAGCTGTGTTGTAATGATGAGGCAATCGAGTTGTTTGATCATGAACAATTGAATCATGATGATCTTTATTGGAGTATAGTCTTCCATTTATACACATTTTTAGTTATCCTCCATCACTGGTTAACTTTGGTTACTGCTTAACTTTCGTTACTGTTTAGCACAGTAATCCATACAATTAATTATCTCTAGTTAAAGTCTAACATATGTTTACTTCCTCTCTCTAATCCTCCTTTAGATTAGTGACTTTGTTTACCTGAGTTGTATTTGCTTGGAATGGAACATTCCTGCAATTACAACTCTACATATCCTCGTTTTTTATTTTAAATGGAGGATTCAAAGATTTATGAATGTATCGCAATTGTAGAGGATTAAGAGAGGGGGAAGCAGGAAGAAACAACGCGAATAAATTTGGAATACATTGAATAAAAGAACAGGTTGCAATTAGTACAATAATAATAATTATAGAATAAAGGAAAAACTGTCTGAGCCAAGACCAATCAGGGAGCCAATTGGTTAGCCACTCAAAAGGTGAGTAATGAGCATGGATATTATTTTGAATGTATTATTGTAAATTGGCACGCTCTTCCTCAATAGTTTTATTCAAAGAATGAAAATGCACAGCACATCCACAGCGTCCAAATAACGTACAGAACCCTCCCTGACGGGCTAAAAGATAGTCTATGGCAAAACACTGCTGTAAGACATCTTGATTTAAGTCTTCTATTTCATGCTGCAAATAATGAATAATAGCGGTAGCATTGATGGATTTTTCAAGTCTACAGGTGAGATCAAGAATAGATCGTCTGTTTTCTTGAGCAATTATGCCAGGACAAGAGCCTAGAGTAAGGACTCCTGTAACGGCCCCTGCCAATGCACGGCCAAATGTAGAACCAGAAGACAATTGTGTGTCAATAATGACTTCATCATTACATGTAGGCCTCAGAGAGAAACGCCGCTGTCGAGTTGATGGGAGCGTACCTATTTGAACAGGTAGAGTAAAATAACCTATAGTTGCACATTGATAATTCTGAGGATGAACATTAGTAGCATATTTATCAAAAAAGAACCACATATTAGGATCCTTAAGCTGCCAACCAGCGCATATCGATCCTGTATTAGATTGATCAGAGGCATTAACAATAGGAAAATTGTCAGGATACATATCAGGAGCTATATTAATTCCATGCAAAGAAGAATTAAAGATACCTGACAACCAATAGTAGTCAGAACAATAACTATAATTCCCTAGCTTTTTTAATATGTGCTGAGCAGCATCATAATCAGACCAATTATAAAGCCAAATGTGTTTAGCGTGACAACAGAAACACAGACCCCTTGTAAATTGACTAACTTTCAAGTAATGCCAACGGACAGAATTCAATTGCATAGGGGGTGTAGAAAATAGCCAGGAGTGTGAAATAGATTGTAGTTGTGAGACAATAAATGTAGAAGACATGATCAAGTTCTGGATATATAGATTGATTTTAAAATATTTTAAGCCTTTCTGCAATTACTGAGGCAAATATCTTATAATCAGCATTCAATAAGGATATTGGTCTGTAGTTTTTTATCTGTTGTAAATCTGAGTGTACTTTCGGTATGAGAGTAATAAATGTTTCCATCCATGAATTTGGTACTTTCGCTTCCATCAATAGCACTTCCAACATTGGAGTACTTAAGATTTATTGTAAGTCTCTATATAGTTTTGCCAGTAGCCCATCTAGGCCTGGTCTTTGTATGCCAACCATCTTCCTGGTTTGTTTGCATTTTTAAATAAGTTTTGTTTGGCACTCTTAATTTTTTGTGCATGTCCTTTTTTATCTATTAATTTCAGCTTGTGCTTTATTAATTCCATTTTATTTTTAATATTCCCTTTTTATGGTTCTTTTTGTAATTCTGTCTCTAGTCTCTTATATTATACTTCTACTGTCTTCTGATTTTGTCTCTTTTTATTTTTCCTTCTCATATATGTTATGATTAGCCCTCTAATATATGCCTCAGCTGTATTCCATACTTTTTGTAGAAACATCTCTTCTTTTCTATTTTCTTTAAAGAAAAAAATCCAAATCTCTTTCCATAAATTGGATAAACCCCTTTTCTTTTAATATTGTTTGATTCACTGTCCATCTTAGTTTCCTTTTTTCTCCCTCCCATGTAACTTTTATCAGGTTGTATTCTGCCCAGTTGCATATTTCTATATTTGTTTCCTGTACATTGAGTTTTAGCTCTGCTGACATCCACATCATATCTATATTAAAACATTATAAAATAATATATAACATATAATAAAAATATTTAAAAATTTACAAAAATTAAAATGTTAAAAAGCTTTACAAAAGTTTCTGTAATAGAAATTATATCAGCATCATTCAATATCATTTTCTTGGCAGTACACTAAGTACGATATGTACACTTAGAATTTGACAGTTTTGTTTTCATATTAACTATTTTAATTCACAGTTCTTTATTAATGTTAATAAACAAAGCTATAACATCTTTACAGGTCACTAATTCAAGAAAAAAGGGAAGAAAAAAAACAAAAGAGAAAAAAGAATATCATTTTGACACTTAATACATGTACATAAATCCAAAACAAACAACAAGGGTATTTATAGACTATGTGGTATAGTTTAATATTCCGTAAATATGGGAAAAGGAGGAGGGGAACATATTTTTATCATTCATTATTACATATTTCTATATATTTCTACACTATATCTAGGTAATTATAAATCCTAATCTGAATGTTTATCTAAATCTCGTTTTTTCCTAACAGTGCCTCAATTTCTATAACTTCTCCCTCACTGTCTGTTTGCTAGTATTCCAATTTTATTTCCCTTTTTTCTCCTTTTTAAATTCCTTTTGTAACCTTTCCTTATTGTACTTTATTGTCGAACCATTGGTACCAAATGTTCCAAATTAAATAGTACTCTGAGTCCTCCTTATCCTTTAATTTCAGCATGAGCCAATCCATCTCTGCACATTCTAAAATTTTGTGAATTATAAACCTTGGGGGTTTGTTCTTCACCATGCATCTTGAATACCTATTTCCTCTGCAATTTTGAAAAAAGTTTTTGGGAGTGTTTTCCTAGCTTTTTTATTTACTTTTCCAGTTTTATAGTCTAATTCCATATCCACAATGGTATTAAACCTCCTACTATGCATATATTTTCATATTCCCGTTCTATTATTTTCTTGTGAAGTTTTCTATAAAAGTCATCTTGGTGTGTATATTGCTACTAATTATATCTGTTCATAGTTCATTGTCATCTGCACCATCAAAATCCTCCCTACCTTGTCTGTAAAAATTTGCTTAGTGTTCATTGCTTCTTTTACATAGAGAGTTATCCCACTCTTCTTTTGTTGGGGTAACAAGGGATAAAACTCTCCAATTTTGGGATGTTCCATAATTTAATTGTGTTGTTTCTTAATATGGGCTTCTTATAAGCAAATAATGTCTAGTTTTAACTTTTCAAATTTAATTAAATAATTAATTCAATATTAAGCAAAAATCAAAAACTTCAAACTGACTGAAGTCCAAAACTCATGTTAGAAATTATTACTTCACAGAAAGTGTACTGCAAGCTTGGAACCAACTTCCAAGCAAAGGTAACAGGTCAATCATCAGTAACTCAGTTTGAACATGCTTGGGCTAAACATATGTCCATCATCTGACAAAAATTGAAACAATATAAAAATAACAAATAAATTAATGAGAAAACAAATAACTCAGAGGGTGACTGAAAATACCACTAACTCTTTTTCTGCCATTGGATTTCAATGTTTCTAGATGTCGCACTGACACATTCTAAAAAATGTGTTGTACTGATGGATTGCAGGTGCCATGGTATGAAACCAGAGGAGGTATTCAGCAGGTTCTAACCAGTTGTGGAGAACCGGTACTAGAAATTTTGAGTTGTTTGGAGAACTGGAAAATAGCACCTCTGACTGGAGATTTTACAGGATCCTTCCCGTGCCATGTTCACCAAGACACACCACAGAACCAGTAGTAAAAAAAATTGGATCCCAGCACTTTATGAAGCAGACATTTCTTAATGTATTTTTTTTTCTTTACAGAATAGTTTTTCAGAATTACCAGCATGTCCTGGCCTTAGCATTTACTCTAAAAGAGATCAATGAAAACCAGCAGATCCTTCCTAATATCACGCTGGGGTTTCATATTTTTGACAGTCATTTCAGTCCCAGGTGGACTGCTTCGATGCTGCTGCCTTTCACTCATGGAAAATTCATCCCGAACTACAAATGTGGGGTCCCAAAACTTTTGGCTGCAGTGATTGGGGGACCTGATATCTCTCTTCACATGGTAGCTATATTGTCCATCTACGAAGTTCCTCAGGTAAGACGTGCAGAAGATATGCATTATTAAATTGCCATACTTCACCAGAAGTCTGTGTGCTTTTTTTCTCTAAAAAAGGAGACAACTTTCAGAATCCAGGATATTATTTTTTGATTGATAGGATTACCCTAGTAATAATTCTGAACAGAAAGTGGGGTTACAAGGCATAGAAAAACATTCCCCAATGCCCAACACTGAATTAAGAGTTGGAAGTCTTCTAGCCCAACGCCTGCTCAAACATAACCCTATACCATTTCATATCAATGATTGTCCAATCTCTTCTTAAATACCTCCAGTAATGTAGTGACCCACAACATCTGAAGGCAAGCCATTCAACTCATTCATTGTTCTAACCTGGTTCTCTCCTTGATTAATTTCCATCACTTGATTCTTGTCCCACTTTCAGGTGCTTTGGAGAATAGATTGACCCCTGTTTTTTCCTTTTTCTCACACTCAGGGGACATCTTGGTTGCATCTTGGTTGCTTTCTAAATAAATGCACCTAGTTGCATAATGTTTCAGTATATAAACTCAAGGGCACCCAAAGGCTCAAATGAATGTACCCAGTGTCAGAAATTCACTTTCCATTTGCATATGTTTGTCTTCCTTTAGTTGACCTATGGCTCTGCTCCAGCCATGGAGAAAGGGACTCAAGTGGTTTTCTTCCAGCAAATGTTTCCAGATGAATCCTATGAACATAAGGGCCTCATGCTGTTATTGAAGTACTTAAGATGGATTTGGGTTGGAATTCTTGTAGCAAAGAATAAGAAAGCAGAAAAAAATGTCCAGGAAGTGGTCCCTATCTTTTCTGAGAATGGCATCTGCACTGAGTTCATAGCACAGATACCAAACACAGATTTCTATAGTGATTTTACTGATGTAATAGATGAATGTCTACATATATACCATGTTCTCATGAAGGGCAAGGCCAAAGTGATAATCGTATATGGTAAAATTCAAACTATATCAGTTCTGAGAAGTTTCCTCCAGTTTTCAGAAGTGGAGGACATACCAAAGAAGCCAAAGATCTGGCTTATAAATGCTCAGACAGACTTCACCTCACTTTGCCTTCATAAATCATGGGACATTCATTTCCTACATGGGGCTTTATCCTTTGCAGTTCACACAAAAGAGGTCAAAGATTTCCAGGAATTCCTTCACAATCTAAGTCCAAACAATGACTATCAGGATCATTTTAGGAAAGATTTCTGGGAACAGGCATTTGGTTGTTTCTTCTCCAACTCAAGAACTGAGAAATCTGAGGAAACTTGTATTGGACAGGAGAAGCTTCGGACTCTACCTACATCTGTGTTTGAAACCCGCATCAGTGGACAGAGTTACAATATTTACAATGCAGTCTATGCTGTGGCACATGCTTTGCAATCTCTGTATTAATCCAAATCCAGAAAAATAGTGAAAGAAGGAAGGAAACAGTTTCACAATCAGATGTGGTGGCAGGTAAGAAACTACCATATCTGTAGTTTCAAGGTCTGTCCCTAACCGTAATAAACAATGTTGTTTAGGGGAATTGACCTTAGATCTAAAAGTGAGGTGTAGCATTGAATTAACAATTTGAAATACCTAGAATGTGTTTCTGTCCATGAAATTAACTGCCTTCCAAGCCCAAAAACTTCTTGGTAACACATGATGATTTTTCCACCCTGGTTTCTTTATTGTTTCACACCTGTAGGCAAAATCTTGTAGGACTGAGCATTCTACTGTGTGTCTCTACAATATATCCTGGGAACTATAGGGAAAGTGGTTACCTTCATCTTTTTTTTCTCAAATGAATTGCCTTTTACTTCTCTGAAATGCTCCCCCTCCAATCTGGAATCCACCTCCTTACTATGTTCCATCACTCTGCCATATGTTTAGTCTAGAAAATGTCTTTGGATAATGCTGGCTCCCTTGGCCAAGAAACAGACATGAGCACCATATCCTAGAATCAGACACAACTGGACAGAGAAATCTAATGATGATAATTGCCTTTGAATTCCCACTGTCAATAGAGGTAGGGTGGTACAGAGGTGGCATTCAGCATGTTCTGACCAGTTCTGGAGAACGGGTAGCAGAAATTTTGAGTAGTTCGGAGAACCAACAAATACCACCTCTGACTGGAGATTTTACAGTATTCTTCCCTTGAAACATCTTAGACTCTTGCTACTTGTTATTTGTTTGATTCTGGCTTACAGCTAAAATAAAAGTTTTTATCTTTTCTTTATTAAGAAATAATAAAAATAGAAAGAAATAGAAACAGAAACAATAGAAATACAATAGAATTATTTAAAAATCCATGTCTATGTTTTGAACATATATTCAATTTAATTCTTTGTTTGTTGATTGGACATACAAGGAATTTGTCTTTGGTGCATATGCTGTCAATGTACATAAAAAGAAAAGATACATTCATCAAGAATCATAAGGTAGAACACTTAATGATAGTCATAGGGTATAAATAAGCCATCAAACCATACTAGGAAACAATCAATATAAATTGTAAGGATACAAGCAACAAAGTACAGTCATACAATCATAAGTGGGAAGAGATGGGTGATAGGAACAATAAGAAGATTGATAGTAATAGTAATGCAGACTTAGTAAATAGTTGGACAGTGTTGAAAGAATTATTTCTTTAGCCGAGTGATGGCATTCAGGAAAAAAACTGTTCTTGTGTCTAGTTACTCTTATGTGCATTTCTCTATAATGTCATTTTGAGGGTAGGAGTTGTCTAGAATGTGAGGGGTATATAAATAAATATATTATAAATTCTTTCTCCTTCTTCTGTCCTTTTCTCTCTTCGTTTCTCTCTGCTGTCTCTATTTCAGACTCATTCTTTTCTGAGAAGTGTCAGATTCAACAACAGTGTTGGTGAGAAGGTCTCCTTTGATGAAAATGGACAATTCATTGGTGGATATGATATTATCAATTGGGTTACATTCCCCAACCAGTCATTCGTTAGGGTCCAAGTTGAAACGGTGGATCCCACAGCTCCAGCAGACAAGTTCTTCAGTATTTCTGTAGATTCCATCATGTGGCCAGGAGGCTTTAATTGGGTTATTTGTCTGAATGTAGACTGCTCTGCCTTCATTTATGTAGGATAAAAATATCTTTATTAATGTAATTCTTAGAGCATCTTCTATGAACTAGCCTAAATACCAATGTTCTAGAGAAGAAAAAAATTATCTGTAAGAATGTTTACTTTTCGAATCGTTGATATAGAACAGGGGTGTCAAACTCAAGGCCCACAGGCTGGATCTGGCCCTTGGAGTGCTTAAATATGTCCAGGGGGCCACCCTGGAAACACCAAAGTACCAGCCTGCAATACCTCTGCCAGCGAATATGGAGTCTTGGTGCCTGTGTCCGTTTTCACTGGCAGACCTCAGCAAGAAGCTGTCCCAGCCAAAAATGGAATCTGGGGGGAATTGCGTAAGCTACCACAGATGACACAGACATGAGTTACTTCAATATGGCCATGCCCCCTGGCCCCCCACTTGAGGTAAACAAAACCCTGATATGGACCTCAATGAAATTGACTTTGACATCCCTCGCATAGAATATTGTACTCATTACTTTGGCCCTTTGGTAACAATGAATGGTTTTTTACAAAAATTAATTATAATTTAATTATAAGAATACAACACAGTGCAGCCATTCTGATGTAACTATTTTGAAGTAAAAGCTACAATCCAGTGTACTAAATTTCATCAGTCTGGTGACTTCAAAATTAAGAAAATGAAAAAAACATCTTTAACCAGCACAAAAATTATCATTGGAGACTGTGCTTCATGGATATAGAAAGCCATTGACAACAATAATTATAGATATTGAATGAATTATTATGTCAGTTCAATTAGATAACAAAACAATGTAATCACATGGCTTCTCCTTATCAATCCATTTGTATGCAGTTGATTCCACAGTAATAATATATCTTCAAACACTTCCTTTTTCTTCCGTTTGTATCTAAAAATATTCTTCTTACTTCATTTATAGGCACTTCCTTTATCTCTGTGTAATGATCCCTGTGAGAGAGGATAAAGCAAGGAAAAGTTAGATGGGGAATCATTATGCTGCTATGTTTGTGGTCTGTGTCCAGAGGGGAAAATATCAAAAAAGAAGGGTACAAAATTTCCAAATACATTATAATGGGATTAAGCCATGAGGGTACAACACTGTCTATAATCCACTCCATCAATTCCAATTGATGTCTTCTTTTTCAGGTGTAGATGACTGCTCTCCATGTCTGGAAGATCAGTATCCAAATCCTGACAAAAATATGTGTATTCCAAAGCGGATCACTTTTTTGTCCTATGAAGAACCCTTGGGGATCAGTCTGACCTTTCTTTCTTTTTGCTTTTCTTTGATGACAACTTTGGTCATCACAATCTTCATGAAATACAAAGACACTCCCATCGTCAAAGCCAACAATCGAAATCTCACCTACATTCTCCTAGTTTCCCTCCTCCTCTCTTTCCTTTGTGTCTTCCTATTTCTTGGGAGACCCAATACAATTGTGTGTTTCCTTCGACAGCCAGCTTTTGGGCTCATCTTTTCGGTGGCGGTTTCTTGTGTCTTGGCTAAAACCTTTGTTGTGGTCTTAGCATTCATGGCCACCAAACCTGATTCCATATTGAGGAAATGCGTGGGCGGAAGAATGATCGGTTTCATTCTTCTAGCCTGCTCCCTTGTCCAAATGTGTTTTTGTGCTGTGTGGCTGATAACATCCCCACCATACCCAGATTTTGATGCACACTCAATACCTGAAGAACTCATCCTGGAGTGCAATGAAGACTTGGTCATGTTCTACTGTGTTTTGGGCTTCATGGGTTTTCTTGCTCTGGTTAGCTACTCTGCTGCTTTTCTAGCTAGGAAGTTACCTGACAGTTTCAATGAAGCCAAATTCATCACCTTCAGCATGTTGGTCTTCTGCAGTGTTTGGCTGTGTTTTATCCTAACCTGGCAGGCTGCCAGGTTTGAGCCTGCTTTGTCAGAGGTTGAGGACTTGGACAATGAGGAAGAGGAGGATTTGGCTCTGAGTTTTGAGCCTGATTTGCTAGAGGACGAAGACTTGGATAATGAGGAAGAGGAGGATTTGGCTCTGAGGTTTGAGCCTGCTTTGTTAGAGGATTTGGAGTTTCCTTCCTCCCCAAGACTTTCCTCTTCGGCAAGACCTTCCTCCCTGATTGTGCCTCAGGTGTCTGCAGATAACCAGGAGAGCATATCAGAGTCTCTGACTGAAGATCAAGCTGAGGAATGCTGGCTTGATGCGAGGCAATGGCGCAGGAAAAAGTGCGAGTTGCAACGCAGAAAGAAAGGACGAATCAGAGACTGAGATGAGGGACTGACATGCCCCACAAGGAATAAAAGTGGGTGTGTTCGCTCTGAGAACTTGTTCAGGACAACGTTGTTGGGGATAACATGGTTACCTAACTTAGTTTGGGTAAAATTATATATATAGACTATGATTGTGTGTATCACTTTAAACTGTAAACCAA
>NW_020718386.1:0-21195 GCF_900518725.1 Notechis scutatus
CACTTCTTCTCTGTTTGTAAGAATTAAGTCCAGTATGGCTGTCCCTCGTTTCACCCTCTACCTTTTGGACAACAAAATTGTCAGCTAGGTTGGTTAGGAACTTATTTGATTTCTCACTTGGTGCAGAATTAGTTTTCCAATTGATATCAGGATAATTGAAGTCTCCCATTACTATTGTTGTGTGTTTCTTGCATAATCACAGAGGGTTTCACATGTTTAATGAGTGATGTGTATTTAGGGAGTAAAAAACAATGGGAGTTCAGACTGTCCCAGGTGGGGGAGAGAGAAGACTCTGTATGCATCTTCAACATTAGTGTAGACATGATCCAGTGTTTTATCCCCCTTTGTATAAGAAGAGATATTCTGATGAAATTTAGGGAGTACTGTTCTCAAGTTAGAGTGGTTAAAATCACCCCCAACAATGAAAGCTTTTATGACCTTTCTTGCCACAGTTAAGCGAATCACTGCCGTTATGTTAGTAACATGGTTGTTAAGTGAATCTAGTTTCCCCATTGACTTTGCTTGTCAGAAGATTGCAAAAGGGGACATGACCCTAGGAGACAGCAACCATCATAAATATGAGTCAGTTGCCAGGCCTCTGAATTTTGATCACGTGATCACGGGAATGCTGCAGTGGTTATGTGAAAAATGGTCATAAGTCACTCTTTTCAGTGCGGTTGTAACTTTGAATGGTCACTAAATGAACTGTTGTAAGTCAAGGACTACCTGTAATTTAGAAATAAATCTTGTTCAAGGATTGGCAATGGTAGAACAGAAACATGGACTAAAGGCACACATTGAACAACATGCATTAACATGCTAGTAGAATTATCATTTCATTAATGCATTTATGTAGATAAGGTCTTACTTCAACCATAACAGGACACTCTTTAAGAAGCAAAAGATATTTGCATTATAAACTGGAGGAAACATTGCCAGTAATAACTTATGAATATCTGTCATGCCCCTGTTGGAGTCTAATTCTGAGGGAGAGATGGAACAGCTGACAGGGAGTGGGAGTGTGGCTCCGGTGGTTGTGGAGGAAACTGGGGAAGGGCACAGGCCAGATGGGCATTCAGAGGAAGACCCAGGCCCATCCCCTCTTCATCCTAGGGCACACAGGGAGGAGCGGATAAGGGAGAAATGTGAGTGGCGTGGTCTACGAGGAGGAAGGGGGCCTGATCCCCTTCATGAGCTGCAGCTGGGAGGACTGTTTAAAAGGACAAACTGCGCATGGCAAAGTTGCAAGAAGCAAAGCGTGCATTCTTGTCGGAGCTTATCTGTGTTTTGGCTTCCTCCCAACTGTGGTTGCTGTGTTATCTGGTAGAAGTCTACAATTAATCATCCTTGCCTGCAGTAGTAATTCCTTCAGTGTGGTTTGTGTTGGGTTTTTTATTTTGAATTAACTTTACTTTGGGTGCAGACTGCATTTACTCCCTCCGTAAACTGTTTTTTTAAAGTTTGATATCCACCTGAAGATAATTGAACATTGGAGCCAAGTTGGAGGCATTAAAGGGACTTTCTTCTATTTTTGTGACTGGGTTATTTTTGTGTAACACCCCGGATCACAATATCAGTCTGGAAGTTTATCATGCTCCAAACTAATACTTGAGAACATGCCATAAATAACCTAGAGAAAAAGCGATGACAAATGTTTGAGTATGGCGTACTGGCATAGAGAATGGCAGGTTTCCAAACCCAAATAGCAAGTGCATCACTACATTAACTAAAATGGGCATGTTACACGTACCTCCAGAGCTTGGCGTAGGAACGTCCTCTTTTCCAATTTGGCCCATTCAATGCATTCAAGACAAAGTTCAACCTAACAGAAAAACTACATTCAATTATTTTTCTCCTATTTGTATCTTCACTGCTGTCATATCATTTTCGACATAAGCTGGCTCTGAATGTTTTACAAGAGGACTTTTCAGAAACAGCTGCCAACATTTTGAATTTGAAGTAGCATGCCTGTGCCTGAATTTCAGTTGTCTCACCTCTTGTCCTGTTGCAGCTTCCATGTCTAGGAATAGGTCTAGCAGGGACCGAACCAGACGGGCTGCCTTTGCCTTGCTAATGGAGTTCAAGAAAGGACGAACATACTTCAGAAGTCCTCCAAGCTCTGTATTGACAATAAAATAATCAAGTAGCAATATAGCTCAGGATATGAAATTGCATCATAATGCATTATAAAAGGTTATGGTCATATTCTAGAAAAAGTGATCACATAGTTCTTAATTTCAGCAGTCAGTTATCTGAGACAGAAAAGGCATATTCATATAAACTAATTCTGATTTCCATTACATGTTTATTATAGGGGTCTTTCCCAAATGTGTAACTGAAATATGTCACTTTGCCTAATTGTTTCTCAACATTACTATTTCCTCCAGTTCTGTGAAATGTTTATTTCCTCAATTTATATGGCCACCCATTTACCAGGTGACTCTGGGCGACTAACACCACCATCAATATTCAAGAATAAAATCATCATGCAAAACACTGTGAAACAAATGGCTTATAAAACGTATTACACAGTAAGCTTCAATAAAAAAGAAAAAATTAATAGTCCACTGAACACGTAGGGAGAAGTATAAAGTCTAATCCATTAACTCTAAAACCCTCATAGAAAAAAGGTTCAAAATCTGTAGTAAACTTATCTATCAGGCCATAGTGTTTTCTTTATGTCCAAAACAGCACTAAAACTCTGAACATGAGCTTCACTGATTCTCACTCTAACCTTCATAGCCATACCTCACCTTTGCTCAACAATCTCTAGCCAACAGCAGCACAAATAGAACCTCTGCCACCTCTGTTTTATGGTTATTATTATGTATTTCAAGTCTTGAGAAATGTAAGAATGATAATCCAATATATTTGGAGATAGGAAAGCCTGTCTTAAAATGTATGCGGGATCTGGAAAAGTATATGAACACAATATTTGTACCCTTATTTGTCAAGGGCAAACTAGATATAAACTTAATTGTATAATTGGTCTATACACATTTACCGTATTTGCCGGCGTATAAGACGACCCGGCGTATAAGACGACCCCCCACCACCACCAGAAACGCCCTCCAGAAATCCCCGGGGCTGCAGCGGCAGGGCGGAGTGCCAGGGGCCGTGGGAAGAGCAGGAAGGCTGCAGCCTCGGGCGGAGCGAGGCGAGCGGGATGAAGCGGAAGCGACGCAGGGGATCCGGGAAGCCAGAGGCGCCTTCGCTGCGTCCAACAAGCATCCGAAAGCCGGCAGTGGATATACCGGCGTATAAGACGACCCCCCCACTTGGAGGCATGTTTTTCGGGGCAAAAAAGTCGTCTTATACGCCGGCAAATACGGTAGTTCTTGAATAAATAGCTTCTGGGAAAGATCTGGATTGGTATCATGAGGAACAAAGACTCATCCTCTCTCTATGCCAGAACTGTCACTTTGTAAAAGAAACTATAAACATAGAAAGCCAACCAATTTACATTGTTTTGTTATTTAACCCTTATTTTGCTATAAGTTGCTTAGAACCATTTGAAATGAAATACTAGTAGTAAATAAATATTATAATTAACATTTTATATAGTTTGGCCCTGAAGTATGACAGTGTTTAATAATTATGAATACTTTAAGTCTTCCTCAGAAACAGATAATAAAGCTTATGTCAAACCACAAAAAAACAGACAGGGAAGTTAATTTTCCACAAGCTACATTTTCTAATGACTAGGTCACAAAATGGTTTGTTTGGGCTTAGAATGCAGTGTGAACCAAGTTAGTGTTTATAGTTTATGGCTTTATGAGATGTGTGAAGCCAGCCATAGTTAAATCACAATTTAACATGGAGAAACTGTGGTGGGAAAACAAAGAGGTTTAAACAGGATTATTTGATCAAGATCAATTTCAAATCACTGGTAGAAAAGGAGAAAATCTCCCACTCGAGTATTTATTCCAGTTTTAGAAATACTGCTATTAAATTGCTTAAAAATAGAATTTACCTTCTGCCTGTCCTGTCTTGGCCAAAAGACTCCCAAGTTCCAGAATGCTCTGTTCTTTGACTTGGACTGCTTCTTCATCATTCTCTTGAACATCACGTTTCACTGTGAAGATAAACATTTTAATAAAAGAGTATATTTCAAATGAAAGACTGTTTACAATTCTCTCAAACTTCCATTTTAAATTTAACTTGCTTCTTATAAGGCAAAAATACCTGCCTGACAAATTATTCATTGTCTTGAACAAGGAGCAGAAAGATCCGCATCATGAGGCAGCTCATAAAATAGAATATTTATACAGTATTTGATGTCAGCCCATTTGGTATTAATACTTACATCAGCATAAATATGGCTGCAACTATGAAATTAATCTTCACTCTCGAATGTGTTACTACTGTAAATAAGACAATGCATACAAAATTTTCCAACACTAAAAACAGGTATGCCACCAGTGCTAATTTTCATGAACAGGTACAAAACCACTGTTATTCAGAGAAGCCAAAACAGTAAGCTTGTTTCTTACAGTACCTGCACAGTGCAGCAGCTAACATTTAAGGCATGAATGAAATACAAACTTTTTGCTTGTGAGATCATCCAATTATCTTTACCAATACTAAGGATAAATATCATATACTGACCAGAAATAAAAAAATACACATCCCCACTATAATCTATTATTGCTTACAAAAGGTTAATTGGCAGAATCATTCATTCCATCCTAATTTATCTTTCCATCCTGGGACAACTGATAATGGAAAGAACAGCATAACTGTCACCTATGATGGATTGCACTTAAAATTATAGAACTATAGGAAAAATAAAATGCTATGTGGGTGACCTAAAATAATCTTAATGACAACAGGAGCTGTTCTCAGGACACAACAGTTCCCAATAGCAAAGTTACTGAGCAAAATTAATACTTTGTTTCCTATTTTCAGAATAATCAGAATATCATAAAATTTATTTTGTCCTAAGGCAAACACTCATTGTCAAGCACAGCACAGATGCATAGGAACCAATTCCCTGAATCAATCTTGTCTTCATAAGTTCTAGTAACTAACACCAGCATTCACCTAACACTGCAAGAGCAGGGAACCTTCTGTGGACAATGAAGGTGGAAGCAAGTTGCCCTTGGTGGTGTACTCATTTCTTTGCTGCTAGCAATCTCACAAAAAGTAAAAAACCTCTACAGCAGGTGTCCTGTACTCATATTTGTCTGAGCGAGGATGTTGTCTTACTGGCTGCTGTTACCAACTAACGTGTTCTACAGAAAATCAACTGGAATGTGATATAAATTGTATGAACTATATTAAGATGTGTAAGAGTATGTGCACAGAAGAAAAAAGGGTAGTTAATTACACTCATTTTACAGAAAATTGGATTGTCTCTTACCTCCCAATTTGGAAACCTACCCTTTCTGCAATGTGTTTAGAATTACATAATTAATTCAACCAAATTCTTTTTAGATAGGAACAAGGACAGTCCTAAAATAGGAACAAAAGCTTATTTAAAATCTAGTAGTTAACCATATGCCCTCATGAAGCCCATTAATGGGCATAAGGATAGTAGCCATCTTGTTTAATAACAGCAGCTGACATTTCTACATAACATATTTACCTATGTGGACGTACAGTAGACTTCTGGAACATGAATGTGCTCTAACCAGCAATACCCTCACACAGAAAAGGAAATGTCAGGAACATTCAAAGTGTGCTCCACCAACAACTTTATTCATGCTGCTTTACCATTTTTTCTATATCCAATTTCTGTATTAGCACTTTTTAGATCCATCACTTACTCCTCACATTACCACTCCTAGTGCCATGCCTTGACCATAACATTCTGTCTCCCTAAAAAGTCCACTTCTATTGCAGAGCATGTTTCCCCTTTTACTCTCTGTAGCAGAGCAGTCTTATCAAGCATACTATTAGCTAACAAGAAAATCCCAACTAAAAATGAATCAATAAAACATCCAGATATACTAATTTACACTTGTAAATAGTCTTTTCTACAATCAACAAGTGAAATGTTTCATGACATGTAAAATGCATTACCATGTACTGCTACTTGCCTGTCAAAATTAATGCTAAAAATACTGAATGAACATATTAAACAACTGGTAAAGCAAATGCAATGTACTCCCTTACATATTCACTGTGACCAAGAATCCACTCTCCATTCCCATTAGATCAACCTATATTTCAAAAACCCTCCAACTGATCATCAGCCTCATACACATTTCTTTGCCCTCTGTATACAATCGTCTGCTCGTTAGTGTCAGAGAAAGTTGTTTTTGAGTGGAGATTCAAGAGTGAAGCAGGCCTGACAGTCCTCTTAGGAAGTCAGATTAACCTAACTAGGTCAGGGCAAAGGCTAGAAAGTAGGTGAAAAGCGGCAGCAGAATCCATTCCTAGCGAACAAATCTGCCCGCTTAGCTTCTAATCCTCAGACCACCCCTTCTGAATAAAAGCCAATGACAGATCAGAGAGCCCGCTTGGTGCTTTGAGGCCACCTGTTAGCCTCAACCCTCCCCTCAATCCCAGCATTTGTCTTCCAATCCCGACTTGCTTTCTCTATTTCCATGAAGCGATGCTGAATAACCCACTGAGCCTTCCCATTTCCAAATTCCTTTCTTAGCAGCTCCCGTTTTCCTTCGAAATTGCTCAGTGAGTCAGCAGTGGATCCAATTCAACCCGTCCAGGCCCATCATCAATTTCGTTGCACTATTGGCAGCCAGGTCATCTGCCAGTTTTCCACGTTTCGGCGGGCCCAACTCACCTATGGAGTGCAAAATGCCGATTGAGGCCTCGCGATCAGTGCTTAGCAAAGATTGGGCGCGCTGAAACTCCAAACCCGCCGCAGCCGCCATCTTAAGAGAAACGCCGGCCGGAACCACAGAGCCTTATTTTAACCGGAAACTGTCTCACTTCCTCCCCTTCGACTTTGCTGCATCAAGCTACAATAATATAACGCAGCAGCGTTGGCTGGGAAATGTAGTCTTTTATGAACATCATAGGAATCAAGTGGGTGGGTTGCTAATGAAGCAATGAAAGCGGAGTGTTAGGAGTCCTAACTACGCCCTACGCTAACTCACCATCATACAAGTTCGTAGAATACGTAGATTGTACACACAAACACTTCCAACTGGGGACCGAAAATGATCTAGATGTTTACTCATTTTATAATGGTTATAGGTTATAACCAATGGTTAGTGCCAAACCCAGAGGAGGCATGCGGCAGGCCCCATTGGCCAGGGCAGGGGTCACCAACCTTTTGGACCTCGGGGACCACCAAACTGATAATTTTAAATCCCAGAGACCACTAACCAGTTCTGTGGGCGTGGCCAAATTTGTGGGTGTGGCTTGGTGGTCATGTGATTGCCTGGGCATGGCTTGTATGTAAATATTATAAATATTTATATAAATATTGAATTTTTTATTAAAAAACAAGTTTTACCCAAAATCAGGCAAAGCAGTCAGGCAGATTGAGTTACTCACAGAATCATTCGTTGATCTATCTATCTGCCATCAGCTACCTGAGTCTGTCACATAAAATTTGCTTGCCATGAGTCTGCATTGAATAATAGAACCTTCAGTCCTAAGGGACTGATCTAAAGACTAGCTAGAAAGCAAGAAATCCAACCATTTCTTGCTTCCTAGCTAATCTAAATCTCCCGGCACAGCAGAACAGGTGATGGTCAGAAAAAGAAAAAATAGCAACTTAGCAGGCAAGTTTGCAGGGTAAGGAGTGAGTGGGCGGTACAGCCTTGTGTTTCTGCACAGCCTGGATTAATTGCTTTGTGGGGTGCTCTGGGGTTGACATTTCTCTGCAGCCCACCAAAATTTTCTCACGGCCCACCAATGGGCCATGGCCCACTGATTGGTGACCACTGAGCTGCTAGATCATCATACACAGCTAGTCCCAACAGTTGTTTTTGTGTCTAATGGGGAAGAGGAAAAAGCTTGACTTAATTATTCCCAAAACACATGATCCATACCAGGAGTGGGATTCAATTTTTTTAACAACTGGTTCTGTAGGCGTGGGTTAGTTGGTGGGTGTGGCCTGGTGGTCATGTGACTGGGTGGGCATGGCCAACTCAACATCACTCATGTGAAGGGGCGCTTCTCCTCGCCTGGCCTCTCATGACAGTGGGGATGCTGCAACGGTCATAAGTGTGAAAAATGTCATGCCCCTGGTGGAGACTGACTCTGAGGAAGAGGAGGAACAGCCAACAGGGAGTGGGAGTGTGGCACCAGAGGTGGTGGAGGAGGTTGGGGAAGGGCAGAGGCCAGCTGAGCAATCAGAGGAGGATCTAGCCCTTCTAGTTCTTGCTTTGTTTTGAGTTCACCCTCTTCATTTAATATATCGCTATATCTAACTATGTGTTCCATTTTAAAAACAATTGGATATGTGAATACCTCTATAGTTAACAACCAGACTGGTATTATCAAATAATGTTGTTTCCTTATTTTCTCCCATACTGTCAATAATCCATCTCGAATGTAGTGCCTCCTAAAATACCCTTGTGTTTTACTTTTCTTATACCATAAAAATGCATGCCATCCCAGTAGCAAATCATGACCTTCCAACGTTAACAATCTAGTATTCCTCAAAACAATCCATTCTTTCACCCACAATAATGTTGCCGCCTGATAATATAATTCCCAATTGGGTAGTCCAAAGCCTCCTCTTATTCTAGCATCCTGTAACAATTTTAATTTAATCCTTGCCTTCTTTCCCTGCCATATATATTTCAACATTGTTTTATTTAAATCCTCAAAATATTCTTTCCCCAGCTTAATTGGAATTGTCTGAAACAAATATAATATCCTTGGTAATATATTCATTTTTATTGTAGATATTCTCCCTATTAGAGATAGTTGTAAATTTGCCCATTTTTTCAAGTCTTTTGCAATCTGTTGTTTTAGTTTATAATAATTGTCTTCTTTTAGTGTTCCACATCTTGCTGTTAAATGTATTCCTAAGTATTTAACTTTATTTGTGATCTGAATATTTAGTCTCTCTGTTAATTCTTTCCTCTGTTTTTCCATCATGTTCTTAACTAAAAACTTAGTTTTGTCTTTATTTATTTTCAATCCTGCCACCTGCCCATATTCTTCAATTTTTTCTATCAATTTAGGCGCTGTTTCCAGTGGTTCCTCCAGTATGAAAACCAAATCATCTGCAAACGCTTGTGATTTATATTCTTCCTTTTTTGTCTTCATTCCCTTTATTTCACTATTGTCTCTAATGTTTCTGTTCAACACCTCCAAAGTCAGTACATACAACAGTGGCAACAGAGAACATCCTTGTCTAGTTCCTTTTTTAATGTTAATATTATCTGTTAAGTCTCCATTTATCATTACTTTAGCAGATTGCTTATGGTATATTGCCTCAATTGGTTTAATAAATCTTTCTCCAAAGCCCATTTGTTCCATTTGTAATATCATAAACTGTCAATTTACATTATCAAAGGCTTTTTGCGCATCTAAAAATGCCAAGGCCATTTGCTTCTCTGGGTATGTTTCATAATATTCCAGTGTATTCAAGATTATTCTCATATTATCTTTAATTTGCCTCTTAGGCAGAAATCCATTTTGATCAGTGTGTATAAAGTTATTCAGATATCTTTTAAGTCTTTCTGTCATTATTGAGGCAAAGATTTTGTAATCTGCGTTTAGCAGGGATATAGGTCTATAGTTTTTTATTTGTTATCAAACATGGGACTTTTGATATCACTATGTGTAAATTCCTTACTCATTGGTGTCTTAGAAGATTTACAATGCTCCATGTTACAGCGTTTTAATAATTGGCTAATCTTCTTGGCTTGTGAAATTTTGAAACCTTTATTTGTTTTCACTATATCAAGACCCAAATAATGCTTAATCTCCCTTAAATTTCTAATCCTGAACTTTTTCTGTAATCTATAAACAATATCATTTGCTTCTTGTTCAGTTTTAATTATAATTGCTATGTCATCTGTAAATAACAGTAATAGAGAAATTAAACCGTCTTTTTCTCTTTGGAACAAACAAGGATCTGCAATACCAGCTTCAAAACCTATTGAAACTAATTCCTTTACAATACATTTATTCCATTCATAACTGGATTGCTTTAGACCATAAAGACTTTTCTTTAATTTCCAATAATCAGTTTTTCCATCATCCTTTAAACCTAATGGCTTTTTCATATAGATGGTATGTTGTAAAGGTGCATGTAGATATGCAGTTTCAACATCTAGATGGTTTATTTTACATTTATTCTTAGCTGCCCAAACTAATGCTGCTCTCAATGTATTTGCTCTCAGACTAGGTGCAAACAGTTCATCATAGTCTTTATCTGACTGAGCAAATCCTTGAGCAACTAATCTTGCTTTATGGGTAATAGTCCCATCCACACCAGTCTTTATCTTATACACCCATTTGCAACCTATTGCACACTCACCTGGTGATAACTTTACATCCTCATACACCTCTAAATCCTTTAACAATTTTAACTCCCTATTCATAGCTTCCTGCCAAGCTACCTGATCCTTTGTAGGATACAGTTTTATTTCATTGAAGTTAGAAGGTTCTGTATTAACCTGACATACAATGCTTGCTTGAAATCTGTCAGGTAGACGTCTCTCCCTAGTTGACCTCCTAGGCAACTCAGTACATGTTTTTGGCATGTCCTCTTCCTTTACCTCCCCTATCAAATCCTCATCTTCTACAGTCATATAGGGTTCTTCTATTGAGGATTCCTCCATTGAGGATTCCTCCACTATCTTATCATCAATATTATTATCATTAGGATTATTGGTAAACAATGGAGTCTGAACAACAACACTATCCTGTACCTTATTATATTCCTGTTCAAGCTTTCTCCAGCCAACATGCTCCAGAAATTTAGCACTTGCACTGCAATATACATTAATAGTACCTGGCTCCCAAAATCTAAATGATCTATGATTAGCTTCATAACCAACAAAATATAATTGTCTAGCTCTATGTTGTCCCTTTTGCCTTACTTGCGTGGGAATATGAACCCATGCTGGGGTTCCAAATGTATGAAAATAACTGAGATCTGGCTTTTTTCCATTCCAACGAGTAAATGGTAATTCACCAGTCATTGAATTCACTACGTTATTCAGAACATGGTTAGCACACATTATTGCTTCACCCCAAAGTTTCTCTGATAAACCAGAATGCGAAATCATAGTCCTAGCCATAGCCTGTAATGTTTGTCCTCTACATTCAATATATGAGTTATGTTGTGGTCTATAAGGAGCAGAACGCTTATGTTCAATGCCAGCTTTCTGTAACATGGCTTCAAATTTTCTATTGGTAAATTCAGTACCATTATCTGTTACTAAGCTAATAACTTTCTGTTTCTTTTTTCCTTTTAGCAAATTTTAGCCAGTTTACAAAATGCTGGTATGTTTCTTTCTTCGTTTTCATTAAATAACAGAAACCATATCTGGAAAAATGATCAATTATACTTAATATGTAACAGGCTCCACCTAAACTAGGTTTCTTAGGTCCAATAATATCAGCAAAAACAACCTCTAATGGTTCATTGGTTTTGAATCCATTTACCTTGCTTTTTTCTTGATTGCAAACATTGCAATTTAAATACTTTGTACAAGGTTTTAATTTTATACCATTAGATAACAGTTTTCTTTAGCATTTTGAAATTTATATGTCTCATACGTCTATGGAGCAGATGAATGCATTCATCATGAGGCTTTTTATTCTCATAAACTGAGTTAGCATTAATTAATGGATTATCATGTATAATAAACAAACCATTATCCAATCTTGCAGTAAGGCTTTTACTCTGTTTTTCAATTAAACATTTATCTGCCTGAAAAGTTACAACAAATCCTGCTTTTACCAGTGCTCTTACAGATAGCAAGTTAAATATCATTCTAGGTACATATAACATCGGTAAATGTTCATTAATACATGAACAATATGCAGTACCTTCTCCAGATGCTCTCAATTTCCATCCATTAACTAATGATACCTACTGTTTACTTTTTCATGTTAACAAACCTCTCTTTACTTTTAGTTATACACTGCGATGCTCCACTGTCAACTACCCATATATCATGGTTTACAGTTGTAGTTGTACTTGATATGGCTAAACTAACATCTTTATAAGCTCTCTGTATATTAATAGCATTCTGTTTCTTACCCTTTTTACAGTATCCGGCTATATGACCTTTAGCCCCACAAGAAAAACATTTCCTAACAATATAGGCAGTTGAAGACAGTTTTTCTTCCTGTGGTTGTCTTCCTCTCAGTCGAATTCTATCTTGCCTTCTTCTTGACTCTTCTAACAGTCTTCCAGTTATGCCAGTCAATGTAAGTTCATCTCTGTTTAAAACTTCCAGTGAAGACACATAATCATCATAAGTTTCATCCAAAGAAGAAAGAATGATGTAAACTTGATGCAACTCCAAGAAAATCAGCTCCTGTTCTTGTAGCTCTTGTAAAGTCCTTTTCATAAACTCCAAATGAGCTAACATATCGCCACCTTTTATAAGACAGGCTCTAAACAGTTTACGTGTAAGGTGTATGTGTGCACCCACACTATCTCGAACGTAAATCCTCTTCAAAATGTCCCAACACCTAGCAGCAGATTCTTCACCACGTCCAATTATACTAAGAGCCTTTTCATTATCCCAGTTAAATTTAGCTATTTTCTTTTTATCTTCATCATTCAATGGGTCCCAAGCTGTTACATCCGGTGGACTATTAACTACAGTCCATAATCCGTCTTTACGCAGAAGTAGGCTGCACTTCATAGACCAGGAAACATAGTTAGTTCCATCCAACCAGGTTATCTGGGATATACTGGTTGACTGTTCTTGTGCCATTGGTAGTTTAACAATAAACCGCAATCAGCTGGCTGAACATGAAACTGTATATTCACACTGATTCTCAATATCTCTCTGGGCCCATAACCAATGTTATGATATGTACAGAATAACCCTTGAGTAACAAGGATATGCACATGCAAACATTTATGAGAGTAGTTATGAATAATTATTCAGCCACACACAGCTACACTAAATTGAGTTAAAGTTTACTTAAGGAATAGCACAGTCCAATAAACAGTCCAGGTCATATATGTTTTACAGTCCAAAGAATATCCAATTACAAAGTCTTCTTACTGGTTGCCTTTGTCATTTCCAGTGAACAAAAATATCAAAGTATAAGCACAGCATAAACCTTAGATGGCAACAGAATGTCAGAGAGACAGAATGTCAGAGAGACAGAATGTCAGAGATACAGCATGTCAGAGAGAACAAGCCATGATCTCTAGCTCCCTCTTATGGCAACCTGCAATACAATCAACCAATCGGAATATAGTATAAATCAACACAGTGATTTTGTCTTAAAGGTACAAACATACATTGCTGGTTTATATATTGCTAACCCAACTAATTGGTGGACAGATTCCTAACACCTCTTCCCCTCATGAAGGACTTATTGAACCACCTGTCGAAAGGCAAGGTATTCACCAAGCTAGTTCTCAGGGAAGCTTACTACCGGGTCTGCATCAAAGAGGGAGACGAGTGGAAAACAGCTTTTAACTGCCCTTTGGGTAGCTTCCGATTCAAAGTCATGCCTTTCAGAATTCAGGGGGCTCCCACAGTGTTTATGCAGCTCATCAATGAGGTGCTACACCCGCACCTTTATCGGGGGGTCCTCGTGTACCTGGGTGACATCCTTATCTTCAGCGAAACCATGGAAGAACATGTTCAATTAGTCCAACAAGTCCTAGAAAAACTTGTGAAACTCTCAAAATGTGAATTCCACAAAGAGTCGCTGGATTATTAGGCAACTGAATATCCAACCTGGGAATTGAAATGGACCTCGGAAAGGTGAAAGCGGTGCTGGACTGGCAACCCCCCAGAACCCGAAAACAACTTCATAGTTTTTTAGGGTTTTCCAACTTCTATAGACAATTCATTTCGTCCTTTGCTGAAGTTGCCTTCCCGTTGACAGAGTTATTAAAAACGGGCCCATCACCCACCAAACCGAAGCCAAATCAACCCCTGGCTTGGACCATGGACTGTCAGAAAGCTTTCGAGACCTTAAAACGCCTCTTCGCAGCTGAGCCCATCCTCCAACACCCAGACACAACCAACCTTTTATTGTCCAAACTGATGTGAGCGATGTAGCAGTGGCAGCCGTTCTGCTGGAAAAAGACTCAAGGCCGACTGATGCCTTGCGCTTATGTGTCCAAAAAACTGACGGACACAGAACGAAGATGGGCGTGCTGGGAGAAAGAAGCATTCACCGTACGATGGGCTTTTTTTAACTTGGAGGCATTTCCTAGAAGGGGTGAAGGAGCCCTTCGAGGTATGGACTGATCACAAAAACCTTGAGACTCTAAAGACCCCTAGGAGATTATCTCCCAAACAAGTCCGATGGGCCCACTACTTCAAGCAGTTCAACTTCAACATTAAATATATCCCCAGAGGGAAAAACATATTGGCGGATGCCCTGTCCAGAAAACCTCAGTTTGACAGCCACCAAGAGGAAATAGTACAAGCCTTAATTTCAGGAGCTCAATCGGCAGGCCAAGTAACCACTCGAGCCCAAGCCAGCGTCAACCCCAAACGCCTGGAAGATAAGCTGACCGCAGAATTGAAAACTGCCCTATTGACTGATCCTTGGTTCCTGGACCATCAAAACGAGTTAACAGTGAATGAGGGACTAGCTTGGAAAGGGACTAAGCTTTATGTACCCACAACCCTAAGACTACTGGTACTAAAGCGTAGCCATGACTCACGGCTGGGAGGCCACTTTGGATTCTTAAAAACCCTACATTTACTAAGAAGACAGTTCTGGTGGCCAAAAATGAAACCTGACGTCGAGGACTATGTAAAAAGTTGCTCAATTTGTACCACAATGAAACACAGAACTGAAAAAAAAACCTGGCCTCCTTCAACAAGTCGCTGAACCAACCCAACCGTGGGAAGAAATCACAATGGACTTTATTGTGGAATTACCTGAGAGTGAAGGGAATACGATCATTTGGACTGTAATTGATTTATTCTCTAAACAAGCCCACTTTAGAGCCTGTAAAGGACTTCCATTTGCGAAAAAGCTTGCAAAGCTGTTCGTGAAACATATCTATAGACTACATGGAGTACCTCGTAGAATAATATCAGACAGAGGGGTACAATTTACCGCAAAATTTTGGAGGGAATTTTTGAAGTTCATTGGGTCCTCCCAAGGATTAGTTTCAGCTTTCCATCCGGCTTGTAATGGAGCAGCGGAGAGGACTAATGCCATGATTGAACATAGCATTAGATGCTATGTAAATTATCAACAAGAAAATTGGGCTGAGTGATTACCTTTTGCAGAGGTTGCTTACAATAATGCAGTACACAGCAGCATGGGATTGACTCCATTTCAAATCAACACTGGAATGGACTTTGTCCCGATGCCAGAGTTACCTAGACAACCTCCCACATCCATGTCCCAAACAGAATAGATGAACTCATTAAAAAAAGGGTGGGAAGATACAAAAAAAGCTTTGACCAAAGCTGCAAAAAATTATAAAAAACAGGCAGATAAACATAGATCCCTTCAACCACCCTTTAAAGTGGGAGACAAAGTATATTTGTCAACCAAGTATCTTAGGTTGAAATTGGCCAGTAAGAAACTGGGTCCAAATTTCTTGGGTCCTTTCCCAATTTCAAAAATACTCAATCCGGTCACTGTCCAATTGAGTCTTCCTCGACTATGAGGGAAGATTCATTCAGTGTTCCATTGTAGTTTGCTAAAACCAGCTGCTACATCAATGATAAGACCAGTGCCAATCACTCCCCCTGACCTGTTAACAGTACAGGGGGAAACACATTATGAAATTGACAAAATTCTCGATTCTAGATTACACCGTGGACGATTGCAATATTTAATCTTATGGAAGGGATACCCTCTCTCAGATGCCAGTTGGGTAAAGAGTTGGGATGTCCATGCTGATCAATTAGTTACCCAATTCCATGAGGATTTCCCCCACAAACCAAAGGATCCTCGTGGAGGGGGGAGAGGGGGTTAAAGACAATGTATTAACCCCTGTATCTGTTTTGGTTGTTTTTCTTTTAGGAGGAGTTTTCAAGGGGGTACGCCTGTCATCTCTGAAATTCAGCTGCCAAGATTGTTATAAGGAATGCAAAGGGGGGTGGAGGAATTGGAAAGTTCAAGGTTATTTCGTATGTCACATTAAAAAATTCCAGCTGCAGTTAACTGGTTCTCGTGATTAATGAAGTGTAAGAAGTGGAAGGAGAGAAAGTGGATTTTGTGAAACGCGCTGAAAATGACTTTCAGTTTGGAAATTCAATAAAAGTACCAGAGCTGTTCCTAATAAATCAGTTGGAGATTATACTTGTCTCAGAGTGATTGATTACCATGGTCAATTCTGGATGCCTAACATTTTTCTTTTCTTCATTTCCATTGCAAACCATTCCTTGATCATCTATAAGTTGTATTATCTTTTTCATTTCTCTCTCCTTTTTCAATTTATATGCTCACCATCTGTTAGTGTTTGGGGATTAACCCCTAGCAGAGTATTGCAGCAGTAGTCAAGCCAGGAAGGGCCCCAGAGTATACACACACTGAACACAAACACTGTTTATAGTTTAAATAGTTTTTAATCCATTTAGAGTTTAAAGCATTGTCATTCAGTCCAATAGTCATTCACTGTATTTCCATCCAGTAAGACTCACTAGTATAGTCCAAGTTAAGAGTCCTTGCAATATCTTTATCAGCCGATAAAGATATCTTCTCCTCCTCCAGTGCCTCTCTCCAGAGGAACAAACGCTGGATATTCAGCAAGAAGTTCAAACAGTAGAACAGTAGAATTACGCAGTAAATCAGCAAACATTAGCAGACAGGAACAGTTCAGTCACAGGCACTGTCACAGTAACACAGAGGCAGTTGCAGTAAGACACAGTTAGTCGCAGTAAGCTTTCCAGCTTCTAATGCTTCCTTATATTGTAACTTCTAACCGCACCCTTAATCGGCTAATTGCCTGCTGCATTGTGCTTAAAGTGATAAGCACTTAAACCATGATATCTAAGTTTTATATATTTATTCACCCAAACCATATTTGGTATCAATGTTATACCTAACATACTCCCCTTTTGGGTGAAATAAATATATAATACCTTTACAATCTAATCCCATATTTTTCACAACTCTCCTGGTGCTTACTGGCACCTTGGGCTTTAGTAAAATTATCAGCTAAATTGTCCTCCGACATACAGTACTCTAGCTGAATCATCTTACTTCTTACAGATTGTCTCACGTTTAGGTATCTTAGATCTGTATGCTTGCTCCTTGTTTTTACTGCAATATTTGTGGCCATTTGAATTGCTGCCTGATTATCTTCATGTATAATTATAGGATAATCCACAGTTATACCTATATCAATTAACATTTGTTTATACATTATTAATTCTGTACATAACAGAGATAAACAGGAGAATTCTGCCTCCATAGTAGACAAACTTATATGCCGTTGTCTTATTGACTTCCAGCCTATTAATGTCTTACCCAGCATTATGGCTGTTCCTGAAGTCGACTTTCTAGTGTCTCTTTCTGATGCAAAGCTAGCATCTGCATATGCACTTAGAATTAAATCACCCTTTGGTTCTAAATACAATGAATAATTCATTGTCTTTTTAAGATATCTTAATATCCTCTTAGCTGCAATCCAGTGTCTTTCACATGGTGCAGAATTGAATCTAGCCAACTGATTCACGCAGTACGATATATCTGGTCTAGACCAATTACTAATATAACTCAAACTACCAATTAAAGATTGATAAATCACCTTATCAAACTCCGGGCTTTGTTCATCAGTGTTGCTAAACTCCTGACTCATTGGAGTCTTAGCTGGCTTACAAAGCTCCATCTTGTAATCTTTTAGCAATTTGCTTATCTTATCTTCCTGAGATATCTTAAAACCTTTCCGTGTTTTCTTTATATTCAAACCGAGATACTTCTTTATCTCCCCTAATTGCTTGATCTTTATTCTCTTTCCTAATGATGCTATTATTTTATTTGCTTCATCATTAGTTTCAGTTATCAATGCAATGTCATCTGTGAATAGTAATAATAATGATACTTTCCCATTTGTCTCCCTCTTAAACAGACATGGATTGGCTAAACCAGCTTTAAATCCTATATTGTCTAGTTCCTTTACAATATACTGGTTCCATTCATAGCCTGATTGTTTTAGACCATAGAGGCTTTTCTTTAACAACCAACAATCATTATTATCGTTATGTTCATTTTTAATACCAACAGGTTTTTTCATATAAATAGTATGTTTTAATGGGGCGTGCAAATAAGCAGTTTCCACATCTAGATGGTTTACTATATAGTTTTTACTAGCTGCCCACACTAAAGCTGCCCTCAAGGTTGCTGCCTTAAGACTAGGTGCAAACACCTCATCGTAGTCATTAGCATTCTGCCTAAAACCTTGGGCTACTAACCTTGCCTTATGGATTAAATTACCATCTTTATCTGTTTTTACCTTAAAAATCCATTTGCAGCCAATGGATTTCTTACCTACAGGTAATTTGGCATTCTCATACACTTTCATATCTCTTAATGAATTCAGTTCCTTATTCATTGCTGCATACCAACTTTCTTTTTCCTTAGTAGGATACTTTTTAATTTCTTCTACAGAATTAGGAACTTGATTAATCTGGCACACTGTGTTAGCCTGGTACCTATCAGGCGGTCTAGATACACGTGTAGTTCTTCTGGGAATTACAGGGCTTACAGGAGGACTTTGTTGAACTACTACCTGTTCATCTTCCTCATCCTGTTCAGCTATTGAATCTGTTTCTTCCTTTATGGGCACTATTTCATCCTGTATTTGTCTCTTTACTTTATTTTTAAAGTTACAGGGATAACTAATGGGATTTCTATAGGATTCAATAACTACATCTTTATTGGCATCCTGTTCTAATTTCTCCCATCCTTCATGTTCTAGAAATTGGGCACTAGCACTACATAACACTTTAGATGTGCCTTTCTCCCAAAATCTATATGCCCTATGGTTTGCATGATAACCAACGAAGAAAAATCTTTTAGCTCTATGTTGCCCTTTTTTTCTGAGTTGTGCAGGAATATGCACCCATGCTGGTGCACCAAATGTGTGCAGGTAACTTAGGTCAGGTTTCCTGCCATGCCACCTGGTAAATGGTATTTCACCTGTTGTTGTATTAACAACGTTGTTCAATATGTTATTAGCACACATTGTAGCCTCCCCCCACAAAGAATCAGGTAACCCAGAATCAGTTAACATTGTTCTAACCATTGCCTGTAGTGTTTGGCCTCTTCTTTCAATAAAAGCGTTATGTTCTGGCCTGTATGGAGCAGACTTCTTATGCTCTATTCCAGCTACCTTAAGTCTGTTCTGGAATTTGTTATTAATAAATTCCGTACCATTATCTGTCACCAGGGTTATCAGTTGCCTTTTAGACTTTCTTTCAGCAAACCTAAGCCAATTGAAAAAATGTTGATATGTTTCAGTTTTGCTTTTCATTAAATAGCAAAACCCATATCTAGAATAATGGTCCATAATGCTCAGTATATATCTAGCACCCCCCATACTGGGTTTCTTTGGACCTATGATGTCTGCAAATACCACTTCTAAAGGTTCTTCTGTTTTGAAACCATTTAGCCTATTTGCAGGCAATACTTTGCTCTTATCTTCACAGCAAACATTACAACGCAAATATTTATCACAAGGTTTTAACCTTATTCCTTCAGATAACTCAACTGTACGTTTTAGCATTTTAAAATTTACATGCCCCAAACGCCTATGCAATAAATGGATACATTCATTATGAGGTTTTATATTATTAAATACAGTTTGTGCCTCCCCTTTCTTACTATTATCTAAGACATATAATGTTCCATTTAAAGCTGCAGTTACCCTTTTGTTATCTTTTTCAATTATGCAATTATTATCCTTAAAAGTAATTACATAACCTAATTTATCTAATACCCTTACTGAAAGCAAATTAAACTTTAGTTGCGGTACATACAACATTTTTATATCCTGGTTTATGCACGGAAAATGTGCAAAACCTTCACCTTTCGCTTTAAGATCCCAGCTGTTAGCAAGTGATATATGTTGAGAGCTTGTAGACATTTTTATAAATTTTGTCTTATCTCTTGTGATGCAGTGGGATGCGCCACTGTCAACCACCCATATATCATTCTTCACATCAGAGTTGCTAAACGTGGCTAGTTCAAATGCTTTCTTTGGCTTTTTTACATTCTGGCTTTTTCTCTTTTTACAGAAACTTGCCAAATGTCCTCTGCCTCCACAATTAAAACACTTTTTAATTGTGTATGCCGTCGAAGATAAATTCTCTTCTTCCGGGTGCTTTACTTTGCTAATCTGGTTTCTTTCAAGCTTTGAAGATAATTTCTCTTCTTTCTTATCTTCTCTCAGCTCGTCACGCTCACGCCTTCTTCTGGCTTCTTCTAGTAGCCTGCCTGTAATCTCGGTTAATGAGAGGCTTTCTTTTGGCAATACCTCTAACGAAGTCACATAGTCATCATAGCTTTGATCTAATGAAGATAATATTATGTAGACTTGTTGCAGTTCATTAAATATAAGCTCTTTTTCTTGCAAATCTTGAAAAATGCTCTTCATACAGTTTAAATGAACTAACATATCTCCATTCCTCTGAAGATGCGTTCGAAAAAGCTTCCGTGTAAGATTTATATGTGCTCCTACACTGTCCCGAACATAAATCTTCCTGAAGTTCTCCCAGCAGTTTGCAGCATTTTCTTCTCCACGAATATGGACAAGCTGCTGATCACAGAGAGTCAGTCCTATGATGCATAAAGCCTGCTCATTCTTCAGTTTAAAGTCTTGTAACTTTTCGTTATCATCATCATCAGCAGGATCCCAGCTACTCACATCTGGTGGGTTTGCTATAATGTCCCACAAACCTTCTTTACGTAGAAGTAAACTACATTTCATTGACCATGAAACATAGTTTGTTCCATCCAGCCTGGATATCATGGACAGTTGTGACAAATTTACTTGTGCCATTACTCTTCAGATATTGTGACTATTTTAAACTAATTAAAACAGTTTGTTTTTACAGTAATGTGCAACTCACACCAACTCTCTCTGCTATATCCTGGTTAGTTAGACTATGCTGCTGGGCCCATAACCAATGTTAG
>NW_020718387.1:4914-21192 GCF_900518725.1 Notechis scutatus
AGTTTAAGACATATTGAATAGATGCAATATTGAAGTTTAAAGCTTGTATGTTAAAAGAATAAGATGTATTAGGAAGTTTTGACTTAAATTTAAAAAGTGCCTTTTTTGTTTTTAAAAAAGTTGAGTACTTTGAAAGAAAAAAGGAGGGTGAAAGGGAAAAAAGGTCCCCCTCTTTTTTTAGGCCCAAAAATTTGAAAGAATATAAACTTTGTAAATAAAAATGGTGACTGTTTATAAAGATTACTAGATGCAAATAGAAATACACGTTATTTCCATAGCAAGGAAGATAAAGCAGGAATGGTTGTGTTGTGGCCCGCCAGCTGCCAGCAAAGCTGGCAGCAGAATCGGACGATGAGGAGGTTGGGGAGGAACTTGGGCCAGTTCTGGAGTAGGCTCTGATGGATGCTCTGTGTTGGATGCAGATAGAGCCAGGGCTGTCCAACAATTCCCAGCTACCAGAGAGTCAGCTGCCTTCAGAGGCTGATATGAGGAGGAAGAACAAACAGCTGGGGCCTGTTCAAGACGGTTACAGAATGGTTACCGGAACTGGGCTTGGCTAGTCTAGTGAAGAGAAGGACCAGGGGAGACATGATAGCAGTCTTCCAATATTTGAGGGGCTGCCACAGAGAGGAAGGGTTCAAGCTATTTTCTAAAGCGCCTGTAGGCCAGACAAGAAATAATGGATGGAAACTGAACAAGGAGAAATTCAACCTGGAAATAAGGAGAAACTTTCTGACAATGAGAACGATCAACCAATGGAACAGCTTGCCCTCGGAAGTTGTGGGAGCGCCATCACTTGAGACCTTCAAGAAGAGATTGGACTGCCATTTGTCAGAAATGGTGTAGGGTTTCCCGCTTGGGCGGGGGGTTGCACTAGATGACCTATAAGGTCCCTTCCAACTCTGATTATCTGTTATCTGTAAAGATGCACTTTTGCGCAGAGCTGTTAGGAGAGGGGAACAGAGGTCAAGAAGTCAACTTGGGAAGCAAAGCACACGTGGTCGCTGAATGGTCCTTCCTTGGCTGGGGAATAAATAGAAGGAAAGGGGAGTGGTTGTCACAGGAGACAACAGTTCATCTTTCTAAAGATTTTGCTCATTGTGTTTCGTGCCAGAGACTGCTTCCCAGAACTTAATTTGCAGCCTTTTGGCACAGCAAGGAACTGATGAGGTCTGTTGCTGCCGTTAACTCTTTGAAGGACAATTGCCTGGACTTTTCGATGGGTGAATGCAATTAATTCACAAGAGGTAAATAAAGAGGGGGTTTTCATGATAAGGAGTATGTTTCTTGCTTCTGCTAAGGCTGGGTCAGAACAACTTCATTACTTTATTTAAAAAGGAAAATATATTCTTATTTGGATATCACTTCTGGAATTTGTGCTTGTGAAGAAAAAAAATGAAACTTTGATCTTGGCTTTGTTGATTAGAAAAATTTGGTGCTATAAAAATGGCTAGTTATATATTAATGTGTAAAAGCAAAAAATTGAGGCTGGAGTGTGTTTATCTTGTACTGAGCTAGAAAGAGTTGGAAGTTAATGCCACCTTTTCTTTCTTTTTCTCTTCCCCCTTGTATTCCACACCCCCTTTTCCCGTTCCTGCCCTTGATTTTTCTTTTTTTTTTGTACTTTATACAGTATAATAAAATTAAACAAAAAGTTTAAGACATGAAACTCAATTCAGTCTTAAAACAATATGAATACATTTTTGCCAAGCATACTGGAAAAGCCTCAGTTACAAATTCAGTACTAATTAACCTGATGTCTACACTTAGGAAAGGTAAGGATTATGTACACAAATTGCTATGGGTGTCATAATACTCTATCAGTTCTTACTAACAAACCAACACTTAAATTCAATTTTAAATACTGTATAAGTGCATAAGAGCATAGGGAAGCACACAATAGATCCATTTGGAATACAAAGTTGGTATGATGTGCATACATTAATTTATGGAAGAAACTAAAATACTGTATAAACTTTCTAATCCTCCATCCTCCAGCATTATCTCCTGTACATAATTTTCTAGAATGCTTAAATTATTTCCAACCCCCAGAAACCAGGGGTGGGATCCAACCAGTGTGAACTACTGGTTCGGTGATTTTGCGATTTGCACAAATAAGCTTCACAAAGGTCTAATTTTGTGAAGATCCAACCTTTAGTTAGCGTCACCAGTAAATCTTTAATCAAGGTAGAGGGTACAGTGACTCCTTACACACTGCATTCAGACCCCGGAAATCAAGACATAATCTCACCCCCCCCCCTCCTTCTTTTCTCGAAACAAGACTGGAGCCGCATATGCGCCTGCCCTGGCCAAATAAAACCTCTCACCAAATTTGTATCAATGTATTTCCGCAGTTCATCCATTTCCTGAGGTGTCATTGAATACATGCGGGGTTTTGGCAGCTTCACCCCAGGGATTAACTCTATAGCGCAATCTGAAGGTCTATGGGGCGGTAACTGGTTGCTTCCAGTTTTGTTAAAAACTTCAGATAGGTCTGTATACTCTGTAGGATAGGCGAGACTGGAATCATTAAGCACCAGGCCGGGGACTGTCAACCCAGCCAGATCCTCAAACAGAGGATCGGGGGCTACAGCCAACCATATTTTTCTAAACCCACCTTCCCACCTAATAGTAGGATGCCATTTATCCAGCCACGCCAATCCAAGAATAACAGCCTCCATCATGTTTTACTACGAAACCTAGCTTGGAATTCAAACCGTTAGTGCTGGATGGATGTGCGTTACGTGTACAAATAAGATTTCAAACCTCAATGTTTGTTGGTTTGTATCCCGGGAATATGAACAGCTAACAGAAGGTTAGCGCTGGAAGCTTGTGCCTTCCAGCGCTCTTTATAGCATTGCCCCACCCATCTACTCACAGCTAACTCCTGCGGACCACCCTATGCTAAGTTCCCACTTCCATATCCCGCGTCCCACAGCCTAGATCGCTCTGCACCCTACCTAACACCAATCCCCTCTACTTCCATAAGCACCCCGTAACACCCTCTGTGTAAACCCCCCCCCCCCCATTCAGCAGAGTATTAATGAATCGGAGCACTGCAGCCACGTCATCGGGAATCTCCTATTCAACCTCCAACTCCCAGGTAGCATTGCAAAGCAGCATCATAGGGAATCCCCATCAACTCCCTGCTGAATGAGACCGGCTTCGTTTGCTGGAGGTTAGTGTCTTTACTGCTGCGGGTGTACTTAAATATGGAGCCCGACACTCCCCCTCCGAATCAGATTCTGACAGGGGCATGACAGGATGTATAAATTTGTTCAGAAGCCTTTTCAAGCTCTCTGTTATTATTGAGGCATATATTTTGTAGTCTACATTTAATAATGATATCGTTCTATAGTTTTTTATCTGTTGTAAGTCTGAGTCTTCTTTTGGTATTACAGTAATATTTGTTTCTGACCAAGTTTTGGGGAGGTTGGCTTCATTATAGACCTCCATCAATTGACAGCCCTAATGTATCTTGTAATTGTTTATAAAGTTCTGCTGGCAGACCATCTGGTCCAGGTGTTTTATTATTTTGTCTTTTAATTGCTTCTTTAATTGTAAAATCTTAAATGCACACATCCAAAGGAAAATCCCATTCGGTTCAATGACACTTTTCTACAGAATTCTACATAAATTATTTCTTATTAAGGGCCAAGGTGAAGGCCACACAACATGTACTTGCTAACTAACAGTTATTTTGTATTTTAATTTGACTTATTTTTCTCTCTTAAATGATGTTAAGAGTTTACCAAACCATTGCAGACTGGAATGTACAATGGATCAATTGATAAGGTCTAACATTCCTTAACTTCAAGATAAAAAACTGTCTTTGCTCTCCAGGTCAGAATGTTTCCTGATAAGAGAGGGAGGTTAGTGTTAATTGGGATCTGGTTTGTCTATTCATGAACTCCAAACAACCTATCCCCATTAACATGCTGAATTTTATAACCCTTTACAGCAGAGCTCCCTTAAATGGGCATGCATGTAACATGTTTAACTTCATGTAATTGATTTTCTATGCAAAGGGTGGTTACTTTTGTCCTCTCCAATCAACTTTTCTCTTGCAATTTTGATGTTTTAACTACAGGGAGTAAGATGAGTCTTGAAGTTCTCTCTTTGAATGAGAGGAAACCTTTTTAATCAGAACATTCTGAATAAATCATAATAAAATTATCTTCCTGTCTTGGTCTGTTTCATTGGAAAAATATGCATGCTGAGGCAGGAACCTAGAGTCATATTTGGCCCTCAAAGGTCAATCTAGTTCTATTCCAAATGCTTATGATTTCATTACTAACTTACACATTATACAAGACAAAAATATATTTTCTTAAGACCCAAAACCATCAGTTTAACAGATAGTTTACCAGAAGAGAATAACAGAGTTGGAAGGGGCCTTGGAGGTCTTCTAGTCCAGCCCCCTGCTCAGGCAGGAAACCCTGTACCATTTCAGACAAATGGTTGTCCAATCTCTTACTAAAAACTTCCAGTGTTGGAGCATTCACAACTTTCCACTGATTAACTGTTCTGCCAGGAAATTTTTCCTTAGTTCTAGGTTGCTTCTCTCCTTGATTAGTTTCCATCCATTGCTTTTTGAGACCCTTAGATGTTGAGACTCCAGAAAGAGTACAAAGAGCAATAAAGGTGATTAGGGGACTGGAGGCTAAAACACATATAAAGAACAGTTGCTGCTATTGGGTATCTATAGTTTAATGAAAACAGGACTATGATATGATAGTTCTTTTTCATTAGGTGACATGATAGCAGTGTTCCAATGTTGCCATAAAGGAGTCAACCTATTCTCCAAAGCACCCGAAGGCAGGAGAATAAACAATGGATGGAAGCTGTTCAAGAGAAGCAACCTAGAAATAAGGAGAAATTTCCAGACAGAACAATTAATCAGTGGAACAACTTGCCTCCAGAAGTTGTGGATGCTCCAACACTGGAAGTTTTTAATGAGATTGGACAACCATTTGTCTGAAATTGTACAGGGTTTCCTGCCTGAGCAGGGGGTTAGACTGGAAGTCCTCCAAGGTCCCTTCCAATGCTGTTATTCTGTTATTCCATTCTTCTCCCTATCTTCGCCTTAATTACCCGTCTAACCCTTTAAAACGTTTCGGTTATACCACGATTAAGAACGGCGGGAATTTTTGACGGCCCAAATTAAGTCGAGACAACCTCTCCTGTAAAATATGTAGATTTAATCCAAAGACAGTGCAAACGCCGTGGAGTTAATTGCAGACTATCTAAACAAACCCGAGACTTTGATTTTGCAGACTAAAGGCACGAGTAGATTGCAACAGAACGTCTCTAATTTCAGCGGCTCCCTACAACGACCGCCGCGCCCAATCCACCGCAGTTTAAGTCGACATTGCACAGGCGCCCCACCCTCATATTCAACCACGACCATGGGGGACATTGCTAATTTCGGATCTCCGGCAAGGAGCCCCATCCCGCTTGCATCTAACATGCCTCGTTTCGCTCAACACAACAAAACCACAGGACACCGCCACCTAGGATCAGCGTCTTCGCCTCTCTGACGCGGGCTATGTCTTCATCCAAAAATCCCTCCGAGACCAAGTTTCTACCTTCTGCAAGACCGCCTCAAAGACCCCAACGCAGGACATTAGGAACGTGGAGACATTTCCAGGTCCAGTCCCGCACATACAACCCTCCCACCCCCGGTCTTTAAGAGACACGCAGGGTCCGGAGTGTATGCCCCACCACCTTTTCAGGGAAACCTTGATTCCCGCTCCGCGACTGTTTCGATTTTTTTTAAGCCTACGAGTCTACGCCTTCACTTCGCATAATTAAAAAAACAGGAGTTATTTCTCCCACCCAGTCACTTCCTGTGTAGGACAAACGTCGCCCTCCGTCTTTCTCCTGCCTCCCATTGACAGTCCGGCGCCCGAACTGGTGACCGAACTCAAGTTTCTGTGAGGAAAAAGGAGCCTCGAAGCGGCACTAACACTAGCGGGAAGGCGAGGGCGCAGGGTCCCGCACAGGTCGTGTCTCTAGCTACGCCTGCCTTTGTTCCTCTTTCTACTTTTCTCGGTGGCTTACAACACTGGACAGTCGAGCGTTTTTCCCCTTCCCACGTGCCCGTACCGGTCCTCGCCGTTCGCCGCAACTCCTATCGCCGAAACGACAAAGAGAAGAATACGACAGGCTTAAAATGGCGCCGTTCACAAGGAGCTTCTTCTAGCCACTGCAGGAACTCGATTTTATCCTGCCGCCTCGCCTTAAGCACAGCATTCCAGAGGAAACCCACCCAGGACCGCGGAGGACGCGCACAAACACAAGCAAAAGGAAGTAGAAAAATAGTGCACCTCTGCCTTTCCTCCCTTTAGTTTGCGCGCACAACGCACGAACATAACCAGGCGGAGGAAGATAAGCCACTATCAGACTCTGCTACCGGAGTCGCGGAAAGACAAAAACATTGGGGGATTACGGGGAAGGGGAAATGCACAGATGTGGAACTAGCCAGGAAGCGTGGAGGGAGATCTCCCTGAGTGGAGGTGTGATGAGGCTGTGTAGGGTGGGCAGCGAGTGTTCGTTGCTCGCAGTAAGAGAGATCTTTTGCAGGAGGTAGCAACGAGTTTTATTCCGGCAACTTCAGAATGGTGCTGTAGTAGCCGACTTTAAAGTGAGCCCTTTTTAAAGGTGCAGGGAACCTCCAGCGATCAAGTTCACCATGCAGCTGGCTGGCATTTTCATTCGAGACTTATAAAAATGAGATCCAGACAGCTGTGAAGCAAACAGTTTGCCATTGGGGCGGCTGCAAATAAATGGGGTGTAGGACTTTTATAGCAGTGGTCCCCAACCTTATTTGTACCAGGGACCAGTTTCAAGCAGAAACACTTTTTCAAGGACGGGGATGGGTGGGTGTCCCAGTTTGGTGGTTTGCTTGCAGACGTTTCATTACCTGACTAGGTAACATGTTGTTACCTAGTCGGGTAATAAAACGTCTGCAAGCAAACCACCAAGTTCAGGGAGCGCCAATGCCTCCTCATTGCAACCCTGAGCGACAGATATTCTCTTCTATTGGGACATTTAAAACGGAGGGTTTCAGCTGCAGATTCAGGAACTGCGCTGGGCTGAGGAGCGCCTTCAAAACTGAGCACTGGGCGGCGGCGGCCCACGGCTCTCAGCCCTGCCTCCCTCAGCCCCATCCCTCAGGTGTCTCCCTCCCTCCCTCAGGTGTCTGCCTCGTTCCTCTCTCAGTCGCTCTCTCGCTCCTCCGCCAGCCCAGGAAGAAACTGCTTCAAAGAAGCCGGGGGGGGGGGTGGCTTTTCCTGTCGCCGCAGCTCCTTCGAAGCGCCCGTTCACTCCCACCCTGCCGCCCGCGCGCGGTTCAATCCAGTGCTCCATTCTGCCTGCCTGCCTGCCTGCTTCTTTGAAGCAGTTTCTTCCTGGGCTGGTGGAGGAGCGAGAGAGCGACTGAGAGAGGAACGAGGCGGGAGGAAACCGAAGCCGCTGAGCCAGAGAGCAGGACAGGCTTTGGTTGCTTCCTCCCTCCCCTTCTTTCATTTGTGTCCTTGATCCCTGATCCCAGCAGCATTCACCGAAGGCGAAGAAAGCCGCCATTTTTTTTATTTTATTTTCTTTGCGGCCCGGTACAAAGTGATCCACGGACCGGTACCGGTCCGCGGCCCGGTGGTTGGGGACCCCTGCTCTAGCACTTCCGCCCTCTTCCAATAAGAAGCCCTTAAAATTTAAGTTTGGCGCCTACTGCTCCCCCTTCCTGTTCTCTTTCATCTTCCCTTCTCCATTTCTCTTGTCATCTCTGCTCATATTTTAAGTTCCTCTTCTCTTGCTCTCTCATCTTCTGCTCTAAAATATTCATTGTAAAATAATTCTGCTCTCTCAACTGAGTCTATTCTGTGTCTTTCTTCTTGCCAAATAAATGTCAAGCCTTCAGGGATCAACCATCTGTAATTCACTTCTTAATTAAACTCTTTGTCAGTGCTGTGATCTCCTTTCCCTTGTACTTCAATGTGTCATCTCTTGCTTTCTGTAGTATCTCTGTTCTCATTGTTTTCTTAGTGAATCTCACATGTATTTCTCTGGGTAGTTTATTCCTCATTGCATATCTCGTATATTTCATCCATTACATCCATCATTTTTCTTTAGTTATCTCCAAGGGTCCTGCCAAGATTTCTGTCATAATTTCTGTGAGATTTTCTCCCTGTTCTTCCTTGATATTTTGTAATCTTAGATAAAAATCAGCTGTCATGCCCATGGTGGAGACTGACTCTGAGGGAGAGGAGGAACAGCTGACAGGGAGTGGAAGTGTGGCTCCGGAGGTTGTGGGGGAGGCTGAGGAAGGGCAGAGGCCGGCTGGGCAGTCAGAGGAGGACCCAGGCCCATCCCCTCACCATCCTAGGGCATGCAGGGAGGAGAGGATAAGGGAGAGACGTGGTCTACTGGGGAGGAGAGGGCCTTGATCCTCTTCATGGGCTGCAGCTCTGACAACTGGATAAGAGGACGGACATGCGTACGGGTGAGTGCTGGAAACAAAGCATGGAAATGTCTCTATTGTTCCTCTCTGAGTTTGGCGTCCTTCCCAGTGTGTGTTCTGATATCTATGGATGTCTTCAAGCCCTTATCTTGTCTGGTTTGTGTTGTTTTTTACTCTTTATAATTTAAATGACATTTCCTCCTCCTTGTAACTGCTTGTGTGGGAGTTTTTTTTTTCTCCAGTCAAGGATATTTGGAGCTTGGAAGCAAAGTGAAGGAATAAAAGGGCTTCACCTGTTTTTTGTGACTGTGTTTATTTTGTATCCCACCCTTGGTCATCACATCAGCTTTATCCATCTCCCAAAGTATTGAAGCTTTCCCTTTTTCATTTTCCATTTGAGTCTGTTGTCTATTTCTCCTACTTTCTTATCAGTTTTATCACCTCTTTCCTCCATCTTCTGTATTTTTTTCTCCATATATCGTTATCATTTGTTGTATATTTTGTTGTATATTTTCTTCCATCTTTCCCATTCTTTATTCCATCCTCTCAATTCTATCATCTGTACACTTCCCTTGATCTTGTATTACTTGAAACATTAACTTTATTTCTTGCATTGAAGTTTCTTTCTCTTTTTCTTTTTCCTGTTGAAGCATAGTTGTAATGAATCATTGACCAGCTGGGCTCAGGGAATGAGAAGTAGGAATCGATGATCCAGTAGCAGTTATCTTTCTCATATCTAGTTATAATCCACTCACAGAAAATCCCCCCCCCCCCAAAAAAAGAAAGTAAATAATAAATTATTCAGGTTCTTCTCTACCTTAATCCAATTTTATCCAATAGCGATGGAGATAAAAAGTCCAATAACAGGAAGAAAAACTATAAATCCAAAAAATAGATAGAGTAAAAATGTATAAAATCCAAAAAATCTGATACATAAAAAAAGAAATTCCGAAAGAAAAGTACAGATCCGTCCACTTCTAAATAGAAGAGGAAAAGGGAAAAAAACAAAGATAGGGGAAAAACAAAAACAAGTCAAAAATGACAAATTATATCCACTTCTTAGTTAAATAGTTGATGAAAAAAGAAAAAAGAAAAGAGTAGGAAAAGGAAGGGGAAAAAAGAATTCAGTATTAAGCCAATCTGAGGAACTGGAACAGAAAAAAGAAAAAAAGAGGATAAAAGAGGTCCAACATACACACCAGCAGAAAAAAAAATGGAATAATACCAGCTGTACAGGTGAAATTCGAAAAATTAGAATATCATGCAAAAGTTCATTTATTTCAGTAATGCAACTTAAAAAGTGAACCTAATATATGAGATAGACTCATTACATGCAAAGCAAGATAGTTCAAGCCGTGATGTGTCATAATTGAGATGATTATGGCTTACAACTCATGAAAACCGCAAATCCACAATCTCAGAAAATTAGAATATTGTGAAAAGGTTCAATATTCTAGGCTCTAAGTGTCCCACTCTAATCAGCTAATTAAGCCATAACACCTGCAAAGGGTTCCTGAGCCTTTAAATGGTTTCTCGGTCTGGTTCAATAGGAATCACAATCATGGGAAAGACTGCTGACCTGACAGTTGTGCAGAAAACCATCATTGACACCCTCCATAAGGAGGGAAAGCCTCAAAAGGTAATTGCAAAAGAAGTTGGATGTTCCCAAAGTGCTGTATCAAAGCACATTAATAGAAAGTTATGTGGAAGGGAAAAGTGTGGAAGAAAAAAGTGCACAAGCAGCAGGGATGACCGCAGCCTGGAGAGGATTGTCAGGAAAAGGCCATTCAAAAGTGTTGGGGACTTTCACAAGGAGTGGACTGAAGCTGGAGTCAGTGCATCAAGAGCCACCACACACAGACGGATCCTGGACATGGGCTTCAAATGTCGTATTCCTCTTGTCAAGCCACTCCTGAACAACAAACAACGTCAGAAGCGTCTTACCTGGGCTAAAGAAAAACAGACCTGGTCTGTTGCTCAGTGGTCCAAAGTCCTCTTTTCTGATGAGAGCAACTTTTGCATCTCATTGGGAAACCAAGGACCCAGAGTCTGAAGGAAGAATGGAGAGGCACACACTGCAAGATGCTTGAAGTCCAGTGTGAAGTTTCCACAGTCTGTGTTGATTTGGGGAGCCATGTCATCTGGTGTTGGTCCACTGTGCTTCATTAAGTCCAGGGTCAACGCAGCCGTCTACCAGGAGATTTTGGAGCACTTCATGCTTCCTTCCGCAGATAAGCTTTATGGGGATGCTGACTTCATTTTCCAGCAAGACTTGGCACCTGCCTACACTGCCAAAAGCACCAAAACCTGGTTCAATGACCATGGGATTACTGTGCTTGATTGGCCAGCAAATTCGCCTGACCTGAACCCCATAGAGAATCTATGGGGCATTGCCAAGAGAAAGATGAGAGACATGATACCGAACAATGCAGAAGAGCTGAAGGCCGCTATTGAAGCATCCTGGTCTTCCATAACACCTCAGCAGTGCCACAGGCTGAAAGCTTCCATGCCACGCCGCATTGAGGCAGTAATTGCTGCAAAAGGGGCCCAAACCAAGTACTGAGTACATATGCATGCTTATACTTTTCAGAGGTCCAATATTGTTCTATGTACAATCCTTGTTTTATTGATTGTATGTAATATTCTAATTTTCTGAGATTGTGGAGATTGTGAGATTGGGGTTTTCATGAGCTGTAAGCCATAATCATCTCAATTATGACACATCATGGCTTGAACTATCTTGCTTTGCATGTAATGAGTCTATCTCATATATTAGGTTCACTTTTTAAGTTGCATTATTGAAATAAATGAACTTTTGCACGATATTCTAATTTTTCGAGTTTCACCTGTAGTTTATAAATCCATGTCACAAAATAAGCCAAAGTCTCAGTGTAACATCCAGCAAGCCAAAAAGCCAGACTTTATAACATATATATTATCCAAGGTCACAGTGTTCTTTCTTTTCCTTGTCTTATTCAACTTTCCAGTTGTTTACAGAATGTGTGAGAGCAGCACCTGTTTCCAGTGCTCGCTCCCTTTCTTTTTCCACTTCTAAACTACCTGTAGTCAAAATAGCTTCTTCTTAATCTTTAAAGTCTATTCTTAAATTTATTTTCTGTGACCTCTAGATGGCAGTGTTACTTAGCTTTCCCTTCACTTATCTACTGGTTACACTGTATCCATATAGTTTAAAAAGTAAAAGTAAATAGGAATAAAAAGGAACAAAGTACTTCAGAGGCTTTTAACTTGAAAGCAAAAGTTCAATTTCTTCTTAAAATTATTGTTTTAGAGTCCAATCCAGTCCAGTTAGTCAAAGGCGCAAAAAAAAAAAAATCTTTAAAAAATAAAAATTCCAAATAGAGTTTGACACTTCCCCATACAATTTGCTGCTATACTTTACTTTTCTGACTTCTTTCTTTAATAATTCTTTTCCCTTTAGGGTACCCTTCTATCTTTGCATAGAAAAAAGAAAGTTCTCACCCAAACCAACACACCATCTTCTTCTGATCTTCCGTTCCGGGGCTGGCACAGCTTCTTAGTGGCTTAGGATGAATGGCCGCTTCCCACCGCTGCCGGACTGCTGGAGCTCTTGGATCAACCAGGGACTTTTTGATGTCCCTGGGATCGATAGGACGTGCTCCTTCCGTTTACTGTCTCTTTGGGACAGTTCGGGTCCACTGGGACTGTCCGGTTTCGGGGGTATCGGCTTTCTCTGGAGCCCCAAGAAAGCTGTCTTTCCGCTGCCGCTCAAGCCCCTCCCTCTCCAGCAATCAGAACCAAGAGAACAAAGAACAACAAGAGCAATAAATCCTACATATAAAGTATAAATAATGGAAAAGGAAAAGAAACTAATCTCTATAAATATAAATGGACTAAATCCGGCTACTAAAAGGAAAAAAGTATTCCACAAACTAGAAAAACTAAACATGGACATAATTTCTTTACAAGAAGTACATATCAAAAAGCTGTATGCATATTTGTTGAACTTTCCTAGAATTGGTAATTTATAAACATCATTGGCACAACAAAATAAAAGAGGAGTTTTATATATTAAAAATACAATTAAAGCCAAGTCAATTTATACAGATGAAGAAGGAAGAATACTGATGGTTGAAATAATGGATAACAACTCAAAGATACTCATGATCACAATATATGCACCAAATAACAAGCAAGATGAATTTCATAAGAAATTACATAAAAAAATAATTGAATTGGAATATGACAAGATATGTATTCTTGGCAATTTTAATGCGATTGTAAATGCTGAACTAGACTATAAAACACAGGAAAAAAACATTACCAAAATCGTTTCTTAAGATGATAGAGGAGTTGAGTATTAAAGATATATGGAGAGAGTTGAATGGCAAAAGTAGACAATTTACATTTTACTCAAATAGGCATTTATCATGGTCAAGAATAGATATGATTTGGATGTCAACAGACCTAATTCCTAACATACAGGAAGCAAATATTGATATAAGCACTTGGGCTGACCACAACCCAATAAGGGTCAAATGGAAGGGCCAGAGGAAAAGATCAAGATGGACTTTGAACAATTTGATCTTGAAAGAAAAATAATTTATTAATAATATAGAAAAAGAATTGGCTTTCTTCTTCAAAGAAAATAAATCAGAGACAACCTCACTACAAAATGTGTGGGATACTATGAAAGCATATACCAGAGGTGTGATTATAGCTTATCCAAGAAACAGGAACACTAAAAAGAGACAAATGCAACAGACCTTAGAAGGAGACTACAAGAAATTGAAGAAGGAGCTACAACGATACCCACAACACAAAAATATCAAAAGTCAAATGGATATAATTAAACATAGAATAGGACTAATGGAAAAAGAAAAACTGGCAAAATATTAGAGGAGTTAAACAGAACTTTTTTGAAAATGCAAACAAGCCAGGTAGATGGTTAGCATATAAATTGAAGAGATAAAAAGAACTAAAAAGAATACCACAACTAGCAGATGAAAATGGTATGCTATGTTATGGAAATGAAGAGAGAAAAAATATATTTTATGAGATTTTATGAGAAACTGTATCACCAAGAGACAATACCAGAAAAGAAAGTTCAGCAATATTTACGAGAGGCAGAATTACCAAAAATACCTGATGAAGTAAAGACTATGTTAGATGAGAAAATAACAATGATGGAACTGACAGAAGCAATAAACAGACAAAAAAATGGAAAAGCTTCTGGCCCAGATGGGTTACCAGCTGAATTTTATAAGACAATACAGGAATCAATCTCTGCTACAATGCTTGAAGTACTGAATGAAGGTTTGACAAAAAATAAAGTACCTGACTCATGGATAGAGGCATATGTTAATACTCATACCAAAAGAAGATACTCAACAAATAAAAAATTATAGACCAATATCTTTGCTAAACGCTGACTATAAAATACTGTATTTGCTTCAATAATGGCAGAAAGACTAAAAAGATATTTAACTCATTTTATACACTCAGATCAAAATGGATTTCTGCCTAAGACAAAAAACAATATGAGGATAATATTGAATAAACTGGAATATTACAAAACTCATTCAGAGAAACAAATGGCATTGGTTACTTTAGACGCACAGAAAGTGTTTGATAACGTGAATTAGCAATTTATGTTGATGCAGTTGGAGGAGATGGGTTTTGGAGATAGATTTATTAAAGCAATGAAGGCGATATATAATAAGCAAATAGCAAGAATAATGATAAATGAAGAATTGACAGAAAATATTAATATTCAGAAAGGAACTAGACAAGACTGTCCGCTATCCCCACTGTTCTTTGTATTGACTTTGGAAGTATTGAATAGACATATTAGGAAAAACAAAGAAATAAAGGGAATGAAAATTAAAAAGGAAGAATATAAACTACAAGCCTTTGCAGATGATTTGGTTTTTATATTGGAAGAACCATTGGAAACAGGTGTTGAGGTAATTCCCCGTTAGGAGAATGAGCACATACATGGAGATGTATAGAGAGTAGTGTTTGAATAATACACACACAGCACACAGATACACTGTACAGTAAATGTAGGGTTTTACTTTCAATAAAGGTTTAAGCAAAGTTCAAAATAGGCAGTCCAAAGTCATTCACAGGTAAATCAGTCAGTTTTAGTCCGGGGATAATCCAGTAACAAAGTCCAGTGTCGGGGACTTCCGGTTTGCAACCTTTCGGCAGCGGCAGGGATTCGCGACCGCGCGATCCCTGTTGCGTTCACCGCCAAGGTTCCCCCGATCCATTTGGATCTGGGGGATATAGCTGCCCCGTAGAGGCAGCTGAAGACGGGGGATCCGGCAAGGGGTTTGGGGGTGTCGCAAACCCCCTCCCCAGCCGGCTAAACCCCCTTTTCCTGAGGCGGAGGAACGGCGGTCAGCAATGGCCGCCACGAAGAAAGCTGCAGCCGGACAAGCAGGTGCAGGAGGGAGGAAGCTGAAAGAACAGTGAAAGTTGATTCTAACCGGGACAAGACGGGAGAAAATGACCTGGAATCTTGAAGGCTGCTAAGTATATATTGTTCCCTGTAAGAGTTTTAAGCTGCGAATATTCTAAAGGGGAAAGTTTTTTCTTTGTTCTACTCTCCTTCCTAAAGTGACAGCGGAAAAAAAACAAACCCTTTTTGGCTGTGAGTGGGAAGGGAGAGTGAAAAAAAGAATTAGAGCAAAATTTGAAAATAAGGAGAAGATTGGCTAGAATTACAAAGAGTTTAAAAACTTCCAAAAAATATATTTGAAAAGGATTTGTGATTACTTTAACCCCAGAAAGAGAAAGTGAAGAAGAAGAAGGTATCTAAAAGAAATAGTCTGTTTGGATTGTTTGGTGACTTTGGAACCTTTGGAAATTACTTCTGATTAAATCATCTGGGTGGTTGTTTGGAAAAACTTTTTCTCTACACAATGGCATCATCTATGGATGAATTGGAACTTATATATCAAAAATTTGAAAGAGAAAAACAAGGAGGGGAAGATGGTCTTGACACTATTTTTCAATACTTAGAAATGGCGGTTTATACTTATGTGAAGCAGAATGAGGATGATGGGGACAAAGAAGAAGGAGAAGCCATCTTTGATGAACAAATGACTTTGACTGGAGAAGAGAAAAAGCAAGAGAAAAAGGGAAAAAGGTCTTTAAGATCTGGAAAAATAGCCCAAAAAGAGAAGAATAAGGTGAAAAGGGGACATTATGTTAAGAAACAACAGAAAGGGGGAAAGCAGAATAAAAGGGAGGTGGAGAGACAAGGGGTTAAAGAGGACAAGGAGAAGAAGAAACAAGAAAGAAAGGAAAGGATGAGAAGTCCTAATGGTGGGGAGCAAGATGTTAAGAAGCAATTTTTTTTTAGAGATAATGGATAAGCTTTATGGTTAAAGGGATTCTAGAAAGGTACATAAGACTGCATTTTTATACTTGTATTTAGAAGTAAACATAGAAAATTAGAAACAATATGTAACCTAAAATGTGATAAAATATTTAACATAAATTAGTGAAATTTTTGGTTAAGAAAAGGGAGTACTGTAACGAAACATGATTCAAGATTGTGATGCGGGGGGGGGGGGGTAATAATCTTTGAAAAGCATAAGTGTTCCCACAAAGGCATGATATTTAATTGAAATGGATAAAATGTTTAAGATATAAATGATTGTTAATATTAATGATTAGAATATGGTATCTAGCGAAATTTCTTGTGAAATGAGAATTGAAGTAGAAGAAGGAGGTACTTTTTAATGAAATAATGAGCTGTTATGTCCCACCTTCTAAAATAAACAGTTAAGGCTGAAAGCAGCAGTCCTTGTAAAGAAAGGCAGCAA
>NW_020718390.1:9371-21142 GCF_900518725.1 Notechis scutatus
AAAAAAAAAGGCTTTTTTCAGAGACAAAGGGTAAAATTTAAATTAAAAAATATATGATTCTGCAAAAATATATAAGATTGTATTGTAGATATTAGTATTTGAAATTGAGTTAGAAAATTGAAATATTATATGAGTTAATAATGTATCAAAGGGAATATATAAAATGTTTAAGAGTAAATAATAGAGTCTAATTTTCTGTGGAATGCTGTTCTGATCATACTATAAACTCAAGCCCTTTTTTATTTTTGTTTTATTATTATACTTTGTGCTAAGCAGAATCAGTATGGAAAGTATGTATTATTTCTAGGGGAAAGATAAAACTTGTCATGCTTCAACCAGTGATTACAGGAGAAATATTGTATTGGAAAGAAAAGATAAATAGATAATTGAAGAAAACAGACAAAAGATACAAGTATAATTATTTAAAATGAGATGAAATAAATATAATAGAATTATGAGAGTGAATAGAGGAGAGAAAATATATAGAAAATACAGAATGTTTTTTTTTTAAATAAAAGTTTTTATTAATTTTAACGACAAACAAAAACACAAAAAACATAAAACATAACATAAAAAACATCACCATTCTTCATATATTTACAGACAGTGTATCGGTTTGTTTACCACTCCTTTTTGTGCATCCATTTCATAGTCATCATAATAATTATGTTACATAATAACTCATATTATCAATCAACAATTATATATCCTAATATCATTATTAAACAATCATTTGACTATAATTTTACTAATTCATACTTAAGCGAGATAACTGTAATTTAGTTACTTTATTTTATAACAAATCATAAAATCATACCAAGTCTATCTTAATAAAATATTCTAAAAGTGTTATCAAGACCAAGAAAAAATGTATATTCGTTATTTCCTAAATTTCTAACTATTCTATTATTATATTGTATTATCTAACCATTGATAAAAAAGATCCCAAACTTCATAAAATTATTTATCTTCTTGTTCTCTAATTTCAAATGTCAATCTACTCATTTCAGCACATTCCAATATTTTCTTAATAATTTCTTCCTCTAATGGTATTTTCTCACTCTTCCAATTTTTAGCAAATACAATTCTAGCCGCTGTTAATACATTTACAATCAAATACTTTAAGTTTTTATTATATGTATCAGGTAAGATTCCCAATAAAAAAATCTCTGGCTTCAAATCTATATGTTTCTTTGTCATTTTTTCCAACCATATGCAAATTCTAGTCCAGTATTTCCTGGCCTCCTCACAAGTCCACCACATATGGTAATATGAACCAGGAATCTGATGACATTTCCAGCACTTTTCAGAATGTTAATTAAGATATGAGGTAGTATATTGAGTGAGTATGAACTTGATTTATGTCTATATAAAAAGAGGTAACCCGGGGTAAGCCGCTTTCCAAAAAGAAGTTTTAGGTATTTATGTTTTGTGTTTTGTATGTCCATGTTTGAATTAATAAAATCTTAGAAGAATGTAAGAAGAATGTTGGAAGAGAATAATGAAATTGTAAATAAGACAGATGGATATAAAGAATGTATACAATCTAAAGTAAAAGAAATATAATTTCAATAATAGAAGGAAAGGGAGAAACAAAGAGAAGCTGGGATAAGATATGAAGCTGAATAGATAAGGTAAATATATATATTAAATCGTGCTTGTATGGAAATGTGATAATTTGGAATTATTCTGTCTTTAAATAAGATCTTTTATTGATCTCTTCAGAAAAGATCTCTTATGTTATTACATTCTATGCTTTGTTTGTTTGTGTATTGTTTTGTAAAAATTAATAAAATTTGTTTAAAAAAAAACCAATACAAGAGCACACAATAGATACAAACTCAAGGTTAACCGCCCCAAACTTGACTGCAGAAAATACGACTTCAGCAACAGAGTGGTCAATGTTTGGAATACTCTACCTCAGGGGTCCCCAACCGCCGGTCCGCTGGTTGCTGGGCGCCGCCATCTTTTTTTGGTAAAAAAGTGCTTCCGGTGAGCTTTTCCGGGTAGAAAGCTCACCGGAAGCACTTTTTCGTCAAAAAAAGATGGCGGCGCCCAGTTGATGCCGGTACCGGGCCGCGGCGCCCAGCTGATGCCGGTACCGGGCCGCGGAGTCAAAAAGGTTGGGGATCCCTGCTCTACCTGACTCTGTGGTTTCTTCCCCAAACCCCCAAAACTTTAACCTTAGACTGCTACTATTGACCTCATCCCCTTCATAAGAGGCCTGTAAGGGCATGCATAAGCGCACCTATCGTGCCTAACATCCCTGTCCTATTGTTTTTTTATTTTTCTTGTAAGTATCTATCTCATGTATTCAAAACTACAGTATATTTATTCTTATATCTGTATCTTGTAAGCGATTGACAAATCAAATAAATACTAAAAAAAAAAGTCCAGTATATTAACTGCCAGGTGGCAGGACTCAGGATGTTTGCATAAAAAGATTATATGATTCATTGTTAACTTCTAATAACATAGGTTCCTATGAAGATTCTACACATTATACTGGAAATAATTACCATCCTAGCACTTCCCTCAACTTCATATACCTAACTACATTTTTCTAAAAAAAATTATATCCTTCTTATGCTCTTTTTAATGAAATTAAGAAATACTTTTGTGAAATGCCCAAGGTATCAGCTGTTATCCAAAGAAGGCATTTCTTGTAAGATAAAAGGACAAAATATTAAAGAAATATTGCTTTTTTGCTTTCTCAGATACGGAAAAATGCACCAAGTGTCCAGATGATAAATATCCAAATGAGGACAGAATCTGTGCTCTATAGAATTGCCTTTTCAAGGAAATGGAACTTACTCTCGATCAAACAATTTGGATTGTTTCATTTTTGCCATATCAGCTTTAACAAGCTGAGTTCTCAGGCCTTCAATTTCCTCCTTATATAATCCAACACCTTTATCCACCAGGGCCTAGTAAGAAAAAGAAAAACATGATCTCTTGAGAAGACAACAACAGTTGTATATTTCCAAGTGCCCAATAAGCACTTTAGAAAATGAAATCATATTTACATATTAGATAATAGACTTTTAGTAAAAATGAGCTACATACCTCTTCAGATCAAAGTAATAATGTCAGGACCCTTTTCAGATGGAGGTTTGGATCCAGCAAGAGATCAGAGTTAGCACCCTGTGGTGCTAACAGTTGGTGCCTTATCTGATCTGCAGGAAATTGTCCTTCCATGGTTTCATTCCACAAATAACTGAATTGCATTAAAAATACTAGAGAACACCAGAGAATGGGCCAAAGTTGTAGAGCACTTTCATTTTCTTTGAGGAGGAGTATGTTTAGCCACAAGCAAGGCTGGGAGGAAGCATAACATTGTGAGCTGATAATTCCTATGTATAAACTTGCCTTCCAGTGTCCAGCAGCCCAGAACATTGCATAAGTTTTATATAGGAATTGCAGAGAGAAAATGTGAAGATCTAAGACATTTGTGTGAATCCCATGAATAAATATTTTACTCCCAACATGAGAAGTCACTTATACATACAATACCCTGAGTGCTTCTCTCTCACTTAATGCATTTCTTAAGCAATTTTCTTTTTCCTCTAATGCAGCTTGAAGCTTGATGACTTCACTCCTGGAAGCTTTCACATTAAGTTTCATTTCTAGTATGGCTATTGTTTTCTCTTTTTCCTGGAGATTCTTACTTCCTTCATTTATTATGCTTTCTAGTTCTTGGATTTTCAACTGCAGATTCTTTGAAAAAGAAAGTGTGTTATTAGAAAATGGAACACCACTTCCAGATTTTATTTTCAAAGGTGGAAAAAACGTTTAGCTGTTATTGGTGATAACTCCGATACATGTAGAGTTAATTGGATCTGAAGCTCTGAAGATCACAATGATTCCAATATTTTGAATGCTGGGCTCTTTATAAAAAAAAAGTGTGGCCTGAAAACAGTGAAAACGATCAGAAAAACAATAGTAAGAGATGCAGCATCAAAGGAAGACGAATATAAGCAAAACTAATTCCCAACAGTGTACTTCCTCATTTATAAAAGGTAACCCGGTGCCATTTCATGCATCGATTGGGAAAACACTCTTTATTATTATATGGCAGAGATTACCCAATATCATGTTTCCTGAAACCACAGATTTATAAGCATCATCCTATAGATTTATTTTAAATCAAAATGTCATGATTTGTCAAAGTCTGCCTCATTGATGTCTGTTCTTTTCAAGTAAAAAAGTTGGATAAAACTTATTCTCTCAGGAAACCTATTTAAGAACTAGAATGGATTTGGGAACATCATATATTTGGGAAAGCAGAGACTAAATAGAAATTTAATAAATGGCATACCAGGAAAAGCTGCATAGAAAAGAACTAAGCATTAATCAGATTAGACAAATGAAGAGACATCAGGCTGAGGTGTCAAACAGGAGTTTAACAAAAACACACCTTTGTATCTTGTTCGGTTGCTTCCAGTTTATATCTTAGCTTATGGTTTTCTTCTTCTCGTGACGTATTAGCAACACCACAGGATTTTTGATCTTTTTCTAACATATCTAACTGTAGAATCAGTTCCTTTGTTTCTTCTCTACATGCTTTCAGAGTAGCATCAATCTCTCTGCAGTAGTTGGCATTTATGGCTTCCAGCGCAGATCTAGCTTGAAAATAGGGCTGTAATATAAAGGCAGCGATAAATCTTAAGGGAGGTATGTTACATTGCTATCTCTTACATAGAGTCATCCAATTACACCAGAACACACCTTCTGCAAACTAGATCAACGTCCAATAATCCAAGTTGCTTTGGATTATTAAACTATAAGAAACACGCAACTACATGTACACCATTATCTCCAAGCGCACCCTTGACAAGGCAAAAACAATAATATTGTGCTACACCTTTTAAATCTGCATCTCGTACCTGAGCTTTGGGCCGTAGAAATTGATTAATGGACTGAAACTTTTCAATATTTTGCTTTGTTGTTGCCTCAAAGCCTTGGAAATCAACATATGAGCACCGTTCCAAATACTGTTCCACCTCAGTGTTCTTATGTTCCAACTCTTGTAACGTAACCTCTGTGCTACCGAGTTCTTCTTCCATTTCAGAAACTTCTTTTGACATTTGCTGCGCCAAGAAATACATAAAAATGATCTGGTTTGTCAAGACATGTATCATGACTTATTTTTTGCAGCATGGTAACTGGGAAGAGAATTTATGCAGAAACCTTTTAACACAGATACAGTATTAACCCTTCTAGCTCAATTAACCACACTGAAAAGAAACGTTTAAGCTGATTTATCTTCCCACCTGTCCACAGAGCCATCATAGTGGGAATGAAATACCAATAGATACATTATTTTCTTCTTGCAAGTTTTAACTGGACATGCCAAGGGCTGATTTTGAAAAATGCTGTACCTTTAGGAAAAATGCTTAACTCTGGTTTAGTATTCCTTCTTCTGTGCCATCTTGAATATAATTGACAAAGTAGCCTCCCCCCCCCAAATTATGTAAATATTTATTTTTGTCAAACAGAATGTTCAACTTTTTATATGATGGTTTCATTTACATTTTTTTTAATTCTTCTCTCAGAAACTGCCCTGAGCTCTCTTGGAAAGAAAAGCAGTATTGACAGCATCTATTATTACATCGAGATAAAAACCCAAAGGTGCTTTATTTCAAGAGGCAATTGGACTTTCTGGTTTTTCTTTGAATATGTTTTGCAAGAACTTCTTCAGCTCTTGAAAAAGCACCCATGGGACAACCATGACCCGGAGGACTAAGAATCTCCATAGGCATCAAAGGTAAAAAGTTTTAACTTGTTAATAACCTGTCTTCCATGAAGCATAGGTATTTTTCCTTTTGAATCCAGGTGCGAAAGGTAACAGAAAAAAAAAGCCAGTGGCTCTCTAGTCCTTCACTGACTTCTGAAAGACCTTGGCTTTTCAATGGCATTGTACAATATCATTGTGGATCAGAGGCAGAACCTTTGCGGCATCAGCCTTAGTAGCCTATTGACTTCTGGAACACAAGTCTCCAGGAAATGGCTCTAAAGACTGACCTTAACTCGGAGCCGTGGTGGCGCAGTAGTTAGAGTTCAGTACTGCAGGCTACTTCTGCTGCCTGCAATTTGGCAGTTTGAATCACATCAGGCTCAATCACCCCGACTCAGCCTTCTATCCTTCCGAGGTCGGTATAAAATGAGGAGCCAAATTGTTGGGGGAAATATGCTGACTCTGTAAACTACTGAGAGAGGGCTGTAAAGCATTATAAAGTGGTATATAAGTCTAAGTGCTATTGCTTTTGCTATTAACTCATCATCTCAGCAGAGATAAGACTAGCCCCCACTTTGACCCTGTTTCACAAGGCTCTGAAGACCTTGGCTTTGCCAATGGGCCTGGGGAATCTAGAGTGGGATAGGTCTCATCAAGGGGCTTCTTTAACTGATTGCTGTTGCCAGGGAGCTGCAGGGTTATTGCTTTTATTGTTGTATAACCAACAAATGTACATTTTCTAATTAAATAGTTTTTTAAAAAAAAAAATCAGCAAATGATGGAAGTCATTATCACAGCCCACAACACAGGATGACAAATATTTCAGGTTCTGTTATGCAATGGTCAAGATGCTTCCATATCCAAATGTTGTGGGAGTGTGTGAAATTTTCCAAATGCATGTTATTTTGGCCATTTCATTCTTCTGAACTGTAGTTTAGTTGAGGGAGGGGGTTTGGAAATGGTGCTTGGAGACGTAGCAATGTCCTGGCAATGTTGCTTTCCCCAACTCCAGTCCCAAGCAGGCAATCTTTGGAAAACCATTACCTCAGTGAGACCATCCAAGCTCTGCATCAGTTCAGAGAGACCAGGCTGCTGCGATCCAGGTCCCTGCTGTTTCAAGTGAGGCTTTCCGAGTTCCTGAATTTGCATTCGCTGTGCATGTTGATTTTTTCGCTCATCAAGCAGCTCCCTTGTGTACTTGCTGACGTTTGTGTAGTATTCCTTTCTTTTGTCGCACAAGCAGCTAAACAAGTACTGCTGGAGATGAAGAAGTTAATTAAGAGCTGTGGTGGTATAGTGGTTAAACTGCAGTATTACAGGCTGACTCTGCCCATAGGCAGGAATTCGATCCTGGTACTCCTCCTCAAGGTTGACTCAGCCTTCCATCCTTCCGAGGTGGGTAAAATGAGGACCCAGATTGTTGGAGGCAATATGCTGATTCTGTAAACTGCTTAGAGAGGGGCTGAAAAGAACTATGAAGTAGTATACAAGTTTAAGTGCTATTGCTATTACTAACCGAACACAAGAGCTCAAAAACTAGTTGAGTTTAGTAATTTATCTTGGGATAAGCTGCACACCATTTTAGCTTTACTCCGTAACTAAACTTAAACTTTACAATACGTTTGTTCAGCTTTCAAAGGTGCCACAAAACCTGTCTTCTTTAATGTGGGCTACCACCCCTATTAAAAACTGCAACAGCCTGTTCTTTTTCCCACTTATTGAATCATACGTTGCCCATCGTTGAAGAGAGTTTGTGGTGTTTTGTTCCTGAGGTGCAGAACTGGCTGTTCCTAAGATACCACTTAGACTACAAACAACAGAATTGTGGACTGGATCAACTTTCCCAACCTGGGTGCCCTCCGGATATATAGACATTGTCTCAAATTCCCAACAAAGGGTTGCTGGCTAGGGAATTCTGGGAAGGTTGAGCTAGATAGACCTCTGCTCTGATACAAGAGAGATCTGCCTTAAAACCTGAACATATTTACATTTACTGACTGTTAAAAGTTGTTAATATATTTATGGCCACTGCAGCATCCCCATGGTCTTGTGATCAAAATTAAGATCCTTGGTAACTAGCTCATATTTATGCTGGTTACAGAGTCCCGGGGTCATGTAATCACCTTTTACGGCCTTCTGACAAGCAAAGTCAATGGAGAAGCCATTATCACTTAACAACTGTGATACTAACTTAACAACCGTGGTGATTCACTGACTATGGCAGGAAAGGTCGTAATATGGGACAAAACTCATTTAACAACTGTCTTGCTTAGCAACAGAAATGTTGGGCATAATTGTGGTTGCAAGTTGAGGATTACCTGTAATGTAAAGTGTACGAAAGAACTAATAGAAACTAACAGATTCACATGTGACTTTAATCTAGGAATTTATTTAACTTAATTTACTGATCAAGCCATAACTGAGTTTGCAAGGTCCACTAAGCCATGAATCATAGTTTAAACCCAAAGGATAGATTTAGATACAGGTAGTCCTTGACTAATCACCGGTCGCTTAGTGACCAAAGTTACCACAGACAAAACCCAATGGTACTTACAACCTTGTTGTGAAGTTCTGACAGCCGTGGCCACCACGCAGTCATTTCCTGTGTTGTGTGGTCACATGACTGGGTTTATCACATTTTATGCTGAAAACTAGCATTAACTTCTGGGTTTTGCCCAAACCTGGAAGTTAATGCTAGTTTTCCCAATTTGTGGTCATTAATGAACAATGGGTTCACTTAATGACTACAGGTTCACTTAATGGCAAACTGCCTAAAATGTTGTAAAATTGGGTCACTTGTGTGATCACCTGTTCTATGGCGGTCACAACTTATGACCTGAATGGGCAGACTCCATTACAATCGTAAGTCATGGCCCACCTGTACATACAAAACTAAAACTAAACAAAGCACTCAATAGTTTAGCACAGAGGTCTACAAACTTGGCAACTTTAAGACTTCTGGACTTCAACTCCCAGAATTCTACCAAGAAGTTACCAAGTTTGGGGCCCCTGGTTTAGCATGTGATACGAAACATTGTTTAAAGCTAGTACCTGAAGTTTGTTCAACGAGTTGTAGAGGCTGTTACTTATACGCTCATCTTCTGTTTGAAGCCTTTTGATGTTATTGGCTTCCTGGGGAGAAATGTCAGGAAGCCACTGGGCTATTACAGCTTTCTTGCTATCAAACTGATTCTTGATCTGAAGAGAGATTTTTATGAAATATTCAGATCTTTTTTCCAGCTCTGGAAATTTCTTCAGAGCCTCCTGAAATAAAAAGGAAACAGGCTGAAATTAACAAAGGTTTTCATCTTTTAAAATCAGTGGTTTTTCTCACAACCACTAAAGGCATAGATTGTGATCTTTTTGACTATGAAATTTTATTTTATTCCATAGCAGGAATAAAATAAAATTTCATAGTCAAAAAGATCACAATCTTGTGCTATTAAGAAACATGTCTTGATCAACCAGAGTGCATTTTTTGAATTGCATTCATGTGAACAAGCTACTGTACCCATTGTTGAACATTAGATCTCCCCTTGCTCTAATCCTCCCCCTTAGCAGAATATACATTATATATTCATAGACAGCTGAGGAAAAGTAGCTGTGCAAGATATCTGCAGAGTGTGATTTTAAAAAATGACAATCTCAAAATGGCAACCACAATTGCATGATCAACACTGTCCATCTTTTAAGTACAATATTCCAAAAAAGAAATGGAGTTTCAATCACACTGTTACCAGTGCCATTGTGAGGTGGTTGGTGTTTTGTTTTTTTTACCATAATCTGAAGACACCCCGGATACCAGCAGCACAAGAGAAGAGTAGCAATTATTCTGAGGAAACCACTAGATTTACAATTCATCGTTCTATATCAAGACCTGCTGGATTGCAAAAGGATGTTCCTCTGTTTTCTGGTATAATATACAAGTTATAGATAGATTGGGTATAATTGGAAATGGAGTTCAGTCTTTGTTGTGAGAATAGGCAGAAGAAGGATAAAAGGTAGAAGTTAGAACTCCACTTAATGCAGAATCCTTCTGGCAGGATTTTGGTACTATGATGGTTTGTGTTCAAAGGATCGTCCCTGCAAAATTGAACCAGAGCTACCAGTGCTCCTCTGTCTGCTTAAAGTTGAAAGGAGATGCGTTCAGAAAGTTAAATCTAAGTGATCCACCATAACATTTATGAAAAAAAAAATGAACAGGAACTGGCCAAGCCATAGTCCTTCCATGTTAGAACTCTGCTTTATAAATGACTTTGGCAGCAGAATTTTCTCTACAGACCGAACTGAAAATTTATCAGTTGAATCAAGACAAAATTTTAATTTATTAAAGAAATTTATATGGCTTCCCAACTAATGATAACTCTGGGTGGCTTATAGAAATAAAACAAATATGAAACTCAATACACCTCCGCTCCCCAAGTTTTAATTTATTTTATAGATTTTGTAAGAAAAAATCAAGCCTCAATGAATGTCAAAGAATCATGGTGGATTAAACCAAAGTCCTAACCAGTTCATCTTTTCTTCCCTTAAGACCGATTCCTCAGAGGACATCAGCAAGATATCATGCTCACCTTCTGGTAATTTGGAAAAATGTTCCATTCCTCTATTAATTCGGGTAATCCCATTTTCAAATTTATCATCATTGCAACTGATAATCAATTCTACTTTCTGAATATGTTCTGTGTAATTTTGGGAAAAGAGTTCCTTTTCATCTATACTATGTTGAATTTTTAAAATTAGATGCTTTTAGAAATAATTTAAAATATAAAAGGGACATATTGTCAAAAAAACCCTGGGCTTACTTAAAAAGTCATTCTGAATTTTTAGGCCATATTTATGAATATTATTCTACTCGTCATTTACTTACCTTTTCTTTTAGTTTTTTTGTTTCTTCTTTAAATTCCTCTTCAAGTTTCTGAAACATCTGTTGTTCCTCAAGAACTAAATTCTTCTGTGTATTAACCTCATCTTCTTGTAATTTTACATAAGCTAACAATTTCTCCATCTCCAATTGAGTATCCTCAGCCTAAAATATAAAAAAAGAAAAAGAAAACAAAACTCATTACATCATGAAATAAAACCCAGTCGGCACATCAATTTCTATAACGCAATTCAAGAAAACATCAAGAGTTTCAATAACGGTGAACTTTAGAATAACTGTGAACTTTCAAATAAAAATTATTGATGAGGGCACTGGAGAACTTTAAACAGCAGATGTTGAAAGCATCGTGCTCAATCCTGTCAAAACCAGGTAGCTGTGTACTTTTGAGCACCCAGCCACTTGGTTTTACCAACTTTAGCCTTGGATGAGGTTACACTCCTCTTGTCACGACTGGTGTTTAATCTGTGGGTTATCTGGTACTTGTTGCTCCTACTTGAAGAGCAGGTAGCAACTATGATAGAGTACCTTTGCATAACTTCATCTGGTGTTACCCATTGCATTCATTCCTGGATCAGGAAACCCGTCAAAGATGGTTTCTCAAGTCCTAGTAACCTACAGGTGGAACTACTGCAATGCAGTCTAGGTCGGGCTGCCTTTGAAGACCAATTAGAAGCTCCAGGTGCAATTCAAGGTGTTGTTTATAACCTATAAAGCTGTATCTGGATATCTCTCATGGCTTCTGCCTATCCTTTCTGAGATCCAATGTAACTCCTTCCCTGATGATATTCCAAGAATCTTTAAAGGCCTTACAGCAAAGGATTTCAGAAGGCTTGTTGTTGGTGGAATATTTTTTATTTTGCGGGAGGGATATATGGGATATAGTTTTCCAAATGCTTCAGATGTTTTCTTTTTAAAAAACTATAAACTGAACAAAATTATTCTGGAACCAGGTGGTCTTTAAATCTAATAAATAACAATAATGCTTTTAAAGTGTCACACATTTTCCTTCCTTTTGTTTCAATTCCTCATCAATTTTTGAAATCTGAGAATCTGGGGCTAAGGTTTTCCCTTTCAGCTCTTCTACCATTTTCTTGTATTCGCTGAGAGAATTATTAGCCTCCCTCAGTTGTTCCTGAAGTCCCAGATTCT
>NW_020718391.1:0-21114 GCF_900518725.1 Notechis scutatus
TGGAAATTGAAAGTGCATTCCATAAATGTTTTCAAAGATAGTAACTAGGTGACTGAAATTTCTGCCGCACAAAATTCTATCTGGAGAGCATGATTGATGACTCTGGGCTATGGAGGTGTCCCATTGGAGAATATGAATTAGGATACACCCGGGGGTGGGGGAAAACCAGGGTCAAGGAATGATGTGTCTCAGAGTCAGCTACACCCAGGCAGTGCCAACATGTTAACTCCCAATAAATCCTTTTGAATTTTTGGAAGTTTGGCTCTTGACTCATGATTTAATTGGGGGTAACTGCCAGAATCCTGACAGAATGGTTGTAATGTGACTTATAACCAGTCCTCACACTTATGACCATTGCAGCTCTCATGATCACATGATCAAAATTTCAGATGCTTGGCGAATGGCCTGTATTTTTGATGGTTGTAGCATCCCATAGGTCATGGGATCTGTGACCTTCCCAGATCACTTCCAGCAAGCATCCTCCATGGAGGAAGCTGGATTCGCGGAACTTCAAGACAAAGTTGGCTCAAACTTTCCATAAAAGTGGTCTTTTTGCTGGCAGAAATCCATCCCCTGCGTGCAGGACAAGAAACAATGGATGGAAATTAATCCAGGAGAGAACCAATTTGGAACTAAGGAGAAACTTCCTAACAGGGAGAGCAATTAACCAGTGGAACAGCTTGCCACCAGAAGTTGTGGGTGCTTCATCACTGGAGGTTTTTAAAAAAGAGACTGGATGGCCATTTGGCATAGGGTCTCCTGTTTGTACAGGGGGTTGGACTAGAAGACCTCCAAGGTCCCTTCCAACTCTGAGATTCTGTTAAAAGCCGCCTCTTTCCCTCTCCCCTCCCCTTTGGGTCTGTTGTAGTTAGCCGGCAGCAGGTGTGGACAGCTGAGGAGAGCGAGGATTCAGATGAGGGGCCAGGACCATTAGGGAGTGGACTGCTGCCTTCAGAGATTGTGGGGGCTGGCAGCAGCGATGAGGAGGTTCCCGAGGAGCCTGTGCTATGTGCATGTGAGCGCAGGATTGCTCAGAGGAAAGCAGTTACAAAAGCACGGGCGACTTGGGAGTAAGGCTGCCCCTCCTTCAAGAAGATAAAAGCCTGCTGTGAAACTAACCTTCTTTGCAGAAGGCAAAGACATTTTGAAACTCCAGCTTCATGGATATTCCAGTATCCTGAGTTTGTATTTGAAGATTCTTGTATTGTAAATTATTTCTTGTCTGTTATCTTTTGGCAAGTCTCACACAGTTTGGCAAGGCCTTATCACAGCTAATTATTTTGTAAAAGCATTACAAAGTTTCTGTTCCTTTTGGATTGTGTTTGATTTGTTGGAAAAGGGCGTGGGTCAGAACAGGGTCTTACCTTGGTGTCTCTTTCCTGGCACATCCTAGCGATGTCATCCACCTTCTTATTCAACTTGTCCACCGTGCTCTCCAACTTCTGGGACTTCCCTCTCAGCTCGTCCACTTCCTCCTCATGCTCCAGCACTTCAGCCATCAGTTCTTGAGTCTTCCGCAGTTGGCAGTCCAGGGCTTCCTTGTGGCGGGCAGAGGCTCCGGCAGCTTCCTCATATTTCTCCTGGAGGGCCGCCAGCTCCTCTCCTAGGACCTGAGCCCTGGTGGACAGCATGCTACAGATCTTCTCGTACTTGCCGAGGACTTGGTCTTCTTCCTGGCGCAGGTCGGCCATCTTGGCAAGGACTTTGTCCAGGAGTTGCATGACGCTGGCTACCTTGAGGCCCTCAGGAGTCCCCTGGGATGCAACCAGCAACTGCTTCACCTCCTGCAAGCCTTTCTCCAGTTCCGCCATCTGCTCCCTGACTCTCCAGTTCTCTCCGATGACCTCAGAGGCCTCCAAGAAGATCTCTTGGCCAGTTTTGTCACCGTCGGGGCTCCTGGGATCCAGTGGGAAGGTTCGGTCAACCTCCAAGGCACGGTTCTCCTCTTCTATCTCGGAGACCAGCTGCAGGGCCTCGTTCTGCTTCCTCACCACATTGTCCAGCTTCCAGTGGAGCTCCTTCAAGATGCAGCTGTCCAGGTTGTCGCCGACGAGGCCACCGGCCTCATGGCTCACCTTCTTGAGGAAGTTGTTCCTCACAAACACCACCTCCTTCCTCTGCTCCTCCAGCTTCAGGCTCAGCTTGCCCGACACTTCCTTCTCTAGCGCCAGCTCACAGGACAAGGCCTCTATCGTCCGCCTCAGCTCTTCCACCAGGCGCTTGGTCTTCTCCTCCACCCGAGGGGAGCCCTCTGCTGAGCTATGTAACTTCTGGAGTTCTCCCTGAAGCTTCTCTCTTTCCCGGCTCAGCTGGGCCAACTCGTGCACCAGGCCGCCATTGCTCTGCTTGAGGTCCCACACTTCCTTCTCCAGATCAGAGCTTCTTCGGCACGGACGGGCCTTGTTTTCCACCCCCTCAGGTTTTGGCCTCAGTTTCACCTGCCCCGCGAGGCCATTCTGGAGCAGGGTCTTTTCTACCCTGCTTTTCTGCAGCTCCTTGAGGGTCTCTGAGCAGACCGGCTCATGGCCAGAACCATTCTTTTCTTCTTCAGGAAAACCGTTGCCGTTGACCAAGGTTTTGGAAGGAGGCTCCAAAATGGCTTCTTGGAGGGGCCGGGCTTTGTCCAGGAGAGCCGAACAGGCCTGTTCCAGCTTAGCCAGAGCTCCCTCCAGGCCGGTGACCACCTTCTTCCAGGCCGCGACACATTTCTTGACCGCGCCAGATGGCACCGCTTGGAACTGCAGCCTGCTACGGACAGCATCCTCGGCTTCCTTCTTCAGGTCCTCGTTTTCGGCCAACATGGCCGCCATCTCCTCCCGGGCCTTGAACTGGGTCTCCTCCATCTCCTTAATGCACTGTGCCACCTTCGCCTGGGCAAGCCTGCTCTCGGGAGGACCAGCCAGGTGCTTCCCCAGGAGCCCCCGCAGCTTTTGGTTCTCGTCGCCCAACTGCTGCGTCCGGGCCTCTATCTCCTTAAGAGCCGCATTCTGCGACTTCTTCTTGGCTTCGAAGACCCCGATGACGGCCCTCATGTTCTCCATGTGCCCCTCCATCTCCTCCACCCTCCTGACCGCGGTGGCCTTCTCCTCCAGGGCAGCCTCCAGCTGGCTCTGCAGGCACTTCAGTTCCTCAGCTTCTTCCTCACCAGGCCACCGGACCGTCGCGGGCTGGAGCTTGGTGGGACTGGTCCCTCCTTGCGTTGAAGCTTTGGGCAGCTCCTTCTCTGCATCCTGCTGCTTCTTCCTCTCCTTCAGCTCTCGGACCTGCTGGGCCAGAAGGTCCAGGCAGTGGTCCCCATCTGTGGGATCATGGCTAAGGCGCTGGCTCAGCTGCCGCCAGTCGCGGACACGGCCCTCCCGGTCTGGCAGGAGCTGGCCGATCTCCTGTACCTGGTCCCAGACCTTTTCCTTCAAGAGCTGGCAGCCCTTGGAGAAGACCTGACAGTCTTTGGCTTTTTGGTCCAGTTGCAGTTCCAGCTGGATGACTTTCATCTTTTCCTCCCGGAACCTGCTCCGCCATTCCCGTAACTCAGGGCCTTCCTCCACCTCTTCTTCATCGTCACTCTGGTCGCCCACCTCGCTCTGGAAGACCAGACTACTCACATCAGTGTCTTTCCCGCTCTCCGAGGGCACCTGTGTGGAAAAAGGGACAGAAATTAAACCATGGTCCTCGACTCAAGGGAGGTACTAATACTACTCTATGGCCACACCTAAAGTACTGTATCCAGTTTTGGTCACCACACTACAAAAAAAGATGTTGAAACTCTAGAAAAAGTGCAGAAAAGAGCAACCAGGATGATGAGGGGATTGGAGGCTCAAACGTATGATAAACGGTTGCAGGAACTGGGCCTGGCTAGTCTAGGAAAGAGAAGGACCAGTGTGGACATGAGAGCAGTCTTCCAGTAATGTTCCACCAAACTTAACAGCAGTAACTTTGAGAGGGATCTTTTGAGGTAGACAACCAGCTAAATATGAGCCAGCTGTGTGTGGCAACAGCCAAAAAACCCAACACAATCCTAAATTGCATTAACAGAGGGATACAATCAAGATTACTTAATACCACTCTATAAAGCCTTCGTAAGACCACACCTAGAGTACTGCATCCAGTTTTGGTCACCACACTATAAAAATATGTTGAGACTCTAGAAAAAGTGCAGAGAAGAACAACCAGGATGATGAGGGGACTGGAGACATATGAAGAATGGTTACAGGAACTGGGCATGGCTAATCTAGGGAAAAGAAGGACCAGGGGAGACAGGAGAGCAGTCTTGCAATATTTGAGGGGCTGCCACAGAGAGGAGGAAGGGGGTCAAGCTATTCTCCAAGGCCAGACAAGGAATAATGGATGGAAACTGATCAAGGAAAGATTCAACCCAGAAATAAGGAGAAATTTTCTGACAGTGAGAACGATCAACCAGGGGAACAGAAGTTGCCTTCAGAAGTTGTGGGAGCTTCATCCCTGGAGAATTTCAAGAAGAGACTGGACTGCCATTTGTCAGAAATGGTGTGGGGTCTCCTGCTTGGGTGGGGGGTAGGACTAGATGACCTACAAGGTCCCTTCCAACTCTGTTAATCTGTTGCCATCATTCATTTAGCAACCATTCAAAGTTACGTCGCTGGAAAAAGTGGCTTAGGATCGGTCCTCACACTTATGACTACTGCAGCATCCTCATGGCGTCAGGATAACAATGTGGGTACTAGGCCACAGGCATGTGTTTTAATGCTCATCCTTTGCCACTTTCCTGACTCGTTTCTGACAAGCAAAGTCAACGTAGGAAGCGAGGTTCACTTAATGACCTCATACATTTAACAACTGCAGTTGGCTTAATAACTACAGGTAGTCCTCGACTTACAACAGGCTTAGCGACTGTTTGAAGTTACAGCGGCACTGGGAAAAGTGACAGGACCATTTTTCACATTTATGACCGTTGCGGCATCCCCACGGCCACTGGACTTGCATTTGGAGGCTTGACAAGTGACTCATATTTATGACATCCCAGGGTCATGGGGGTCATGGGATTCTCTTTTGCGACCTTCTGACTAGCAAGGTCAATGGGAAAACCAGATTCTCTCTACAACCACGTGACTGAGTTAACAATGGCAATGATTCCCTTCACAACTGTGCCAAGGAAGGTCGTAAAATGGGGCAACATTCATTTGTCTCACTTAGCAATGAAATGTGGTCATAAGGATTAACTGTGCGGGGGTGCAAAGGTGTCATGCCCCTGTCGGAGTCTGAATCTGAGGAGGAAGACGAACAGCTGACAGGGAGTGAGAATGTGGATCCCTTGGCTGTGGAGGAAACTGGGGAAGGGCAAAGTCTGGCTGGGCAGAGCAGGGAAGAGGTAGAACAAGGGAGAGGGAGTTCAAAGGAAGACCCAGGCCCACATCCTCTTCATCCTCAGGCACGCAGGGAGGAACGGAGGAGGGAGCAACGTGGGTTGGGTGGCTTATGGGGGAGGAAAGGACCCTGATTCCCTTCATTAGCCACATCTGGGAAGAGAGTTTAAGAGATGCATGCTGTGTACGGCAGCTGCTGGGAGCAAACGTGAGTTTATCTTGTGCTGACTTTGCTTATCTGCGTTCCTGGCATCCTCTCAACCGTGTTGAGTTATTGCCGTGCCTTCATGTCTGGAACTCTTGCCCTGCTGGACTAATGATCTCATCTTGCCTTGATTGGACTTATAGTTACAGTTTTTGTTGACCACGTTTTGGACTTGATTCTCTGCAGCCAAAGGCTGTTCCTGGGAGTTTTTTTCTCCAGCCAGAACAGGACATTGGGGACAAAGTTGGAGCTAATAAAGGGACTACTGCTGATCATCTGACTGTGTTGCCTTTGTGCCATGCCCCTTTGGGTCATCATACCAGGAGATGTTCGGAGTTCAACTCTCAGTCCCAATCAAGACTTTTAAAATGTCTCCTAAGTGGTTAAAAAAAATGAGGGAAAACTGGTTCTGCATACAGGTACAACTTACAACCACAACTGAGCTCAGATTTATGCTGCTAAGCGAGACATTTGTGAAGTGGCTTTTGGGCCCGTTTTACGACTTTTATTGCTGCGTTATGTTAAGTGAATCACTGCAGTAAGTAAAAAAAGGAATACAAAGAAACTGCTGGTGCTAAAGAGCTATAAAAAAGCAACCACCTCTGGTTCTTTTGATTAAATGTGTTAATGGCCACTCTTACCTGTGAACCAGTTTCTGACGAATCAAACAGTCCCAGTTCTGTGGAAACAAAAGCAACAAAAATTGAACCAGATGAAAGTATTTGCTGAGAATGTCAGGTCCTGGGCTGACAATGTCAGGTCCTGGGCTGACATTACAGGGCTGGGGCGTTGGGGGAGGGCTACTGTGCCTGATTTCTGGGGGTGGGGGGGCTTTACTGCCCTGGTTAACTTCACATGGGGAGATAGAGACAGGATTGTATCTGCTGGTGAAAAAACACCCAGATTTTCAGATAGATTGAGCGATAGACTGATAGATACAGTAGACCGATAGATTGATTAAGTAATAGATTGATAGATAGAAATAGAAAAAGAAAAATATTTATGGAGATTGCCCCAATTCTTCCTCACCGTATGCTTTATTTCCTCAAAAAAAAAAAAAAAGTGCCACTCAGTTTCCAGGTTGGCACATATTTTGAGAGGGAATAAAGTGTATTTCTGGCACATACTCTTCCTGCCAGATTGACCACCAGAAGCGATTTCTCTGCCCAGCTTTCCATACCTCGTTTTTTCCATCTCTTCAAGGCAGTCTGGATCTGTCTCCGGAGAATCCGATTCTTGCTCCGCGTGGCGTAATACAGGGCATCATGGCCAGTCTTGTCCATCAAAGCCACGTTGGCACCGTTCTGCAGGAGAAGGTCGGCTGCCTCCACGCCCCCATTTTCGCAGGCAAGTATGAGAGCCGTCCTGGACAAAATGGATAGAAACCGTGTAACAAATTAACAACAGAGTTGGCAGGGACCAACAGCCCCCAGGTCTGGAGGTGGATGATGAGGAAGAGGAGGAACAGCTGGGTTCAGTTCCTGACGCTGTTGTAGTTAGCTGGCAGCAGGTGTGGACAGCTGAGGAGAGCGAGGACTCAGATGAGGGGCCAGGACCATTAGGGAGTGGACTGCTGCCTTCAGAGATTGTGGGGGCTGGCAGTAGTGATGAGGAGGTTCCCGAGGAGCCTGTGCCAAGTGCGCATATATGCAGGGTTGCTCGCAGGAAAGAGCAGCTACAACAGCACGGGCGACTCAGGAGTAAGGCTGCAAGGTAATGGCCCCTCCTTCAAGAAGATAAAAGCCAGCTGTGCAGCAAAGGTTCTTTGCAGAAGGCAAAGACGTTTTGAAACTCCAGTCTCGTGGACATTCCAGTATCCTGAGTTTGGATTTGAAGATTCTTATTTTGCAAATTATTTCTTGTCTGTTATCTTTTGGCAACTCTTGCACAGTTTGGCAAGGCTTGTGCTTATCACAGCTAATTATATTGCAGAAGCATTAAAAGGTTTCTGTTCCCTTTGGATTGTGTTTGATTGTTGGAAAACGGTGTGGGTCAGAACAGATGCACCAAAGCACAGAAGGCAGAAGAGAGGAGAGCGGCGGAAATCTATAGGCCGGTCCTTGGGACAGAAGAGCCACCGCTGCTAGCTAAGCCTCGCCCTAGCTCTGGGGATCAAAGGCAGGTGTGGTAGACAACTATTCATCTTCCGGCCAGATGGACTTCTTAGCCTGCGGTGAGAGAGAAACTTTATGCCAGGGCTACTGGCGCTCCCAATAAAGGAATTTTTGAGTTCATATCAGAGGGTTTGTTGTGTTTGGGGAGCTGGGTCACAACACTTCTCTAGGCTGCTAAACCTTTTCCCTCTCCTGATTCCAGGTTGCTGGATTCTGTAGCCTGCCTCGCAGGGTGGGCGCCGCAAAGGAGGGACTCACTTGCCCTCCTTATCCGGGAGGTCGACCTTGGCGCCCCTCTGGAGCAGCTGCGAGCAGATGGCCGTCTGGTTCCCGTAAGCTGCAATCATCAGGGGGGTTCGGTCATTCTGGAGCAAAAAGAAAAGCAAAAAAACTCAATTTTGGGCCCAAAGCAGGGAAAAAGAACAAGAGCAAATCAAGAATGAGCAGTGGCTGGTTCAGGAATCCTAGCTTACTTTTTCCAATTAGCAACTCCGTTGGAAGATCATTTTTAAAAGCAATTTATTAGAGTACTTTGATAAAGTAGGGGTCTCCCTCTATTGGAAAAATGGCTTCTCTTCCCTTTTTATAGGTAGCACAAAAAAAGAAGTAAAAGTCAATTGGTTTAGAAACGGCCCAGTTCCATCCCTAAAATTGAAAATCCAATAATATGTGAGCAAAGCCATAGAAGAGAGCCTTGAATTCTGAATAAAAGGAAAAAAATGTGAAGGAAAAACACGACATGTGGATCATTTCACTTGATAAGGTTTTCTCGGTTCAGGCTGCAATAAAATATATGCAATTTTCTCATGAATGAATATAAGTACTTTGTGTGGGTGTGTGGGTGTAACCCAACAGTTTTAATTTCATTAAAATATATACTTAAATATTTTCTTGGCAAAGATGAGGAACATCAGAAAAAGTTATTGTCACTCATCTATATATATATAAAAGCGAAATACCCCTCACACATCATCACAAAATCTCTAGAACCGTTAAGCCTACAAACTTGAAATTTGGCATGTAGGTTCCTCTTGGCTTCTAGGTGCTCACTAAGAAAGGATTTTTCGAAATGACCATCAGAGCATTAGCATTTCCTATATTATTATTAACACGCTCTGATGCTAAGGAGTTCTACTCCCCCTCCCCACCTGAAAAGAAATCTCTTCCAAATGCAAAACACAAGCAGAGGAGTTTCAGTTTCAGTTTTGGTTTCACAGCACCAAGCAGCTTTAGTGCAGAACAGTTGAGCTAAGCCACACCCAGGCTCCTTGCTGTCTCCTTCTTGCTCACACAGCAAATAAGTTTCAGTTTCCAAACAGCCCTCAATTCTCTCACACACTCACAGGATGCCAGCCAGATGAATACCGATGGATGCTGGTAGGCAGAGGCAGATTTTTTTTCTCCTTATTTTCCTCCCCCAAAACTAAGCCCGACCACATAGTTTTGCAGCAAAGCACGGGTATCGAGCTAGTAAAGTAATATTTACCACAGTAGTAAAAAAAATCCCAGCTCATAAAAAGTGCCTTCCACTAATCAAAAATAGTCGATAGGGGAAAAAACCCACCTTAACTACTAAGTTAGTAAATTACTTACCTTATCGGTGACATCAAGAAAAGCTTCTTGGTCGCAGAGAAGCAAGACACTTGAGGCACAACCAGATAAAGCTGTTGGTAGAATTAAAAAAGGGGTTTAATTGTTGAAAATCTCCAATTTTTACAATGTGTCCATAATAGAAAATGCAATTTTCATTTAATACACTACTGTAAAAAAATATTGTAGCAAATTATACTAATCTCTGCTAAACATCATAAACCCTAAATTTGATTTAAAAATAAAAAAATAAAAAAGTAGGAATGTATCTTTAACAAAACACACTCTTACTCAAAAGTAAGTCTTTGTGAGAAGGTAGGACTGAAACTGCTAGGATAATTATCCTTAATTTCACCCTCCAACTTCAAGAAGCTTCAACTATCATTCATGGAATTTTACATGAGATGGGGGTTAGTGAACTTTATTTATTAAATTTATATGCCACTCATCTAGCTTGTCTTCCATTTGTAACCCTTCCCTCCCGCTTTTTCCATTTTTCTTCTCAACTCACTGTTCCAGCGCTATTTTAATTTATTTAGCATATGGCATCTACAGAGGTCATACAATCACTAATACACAAATGTAGTTTGTATATGTCTTCAATGTGTGGTTTTTCTTAATTTATGGTTTTATCTTAATTTAATATATTATTTTATCTTAATTTAACATTTTATTTCCTATATTGTATTGTTCACTAAATAGATGATAGATAGATGACAGATACCTAGGTAAAGCTAGATGACAGATAGAAGATAGAGGACAAATAGAAGGTAGATAAGATCGATGATAAAAGATGAAATAGATGATAGAAGGTTGATAGAAGATCAATAGTAGATAATACTATATATCTATCTTCTATCAATCATCTATCTTCCATCGATCATAGATAATAAAAGATAGATGAGATAGATAAAGATAAATGATTGATAGGAGACAAGCTAGATGGTAGAAGATAGATGACATCGAAAAATAGAGGATTAATAGAAGATAGATGACTGATAGAAGATAGATAGAAAGATAAAATATAAAACTAAGATAAAATCATTCTAAAATCATCATAACACGGAGCCATAAAATTACAATTAGTTCTCCCTGCACAACTAGTTCACAAGGAAAACTCAGAACAGCTGCACAGGTTTGGTACAAAACTTTCTGCTACCAAATTGTAATTTTAATATCATCATAAGCGGAGCAATTAAATAACTGGTGAATAATTTATCTCCCATGTTTAACTAATTGAATGTATGTGGTTGACGATTAAATGTAAATCAAATTCAGAATTTGTCCAGGTTTACATTTTCTCACCCTTGTCTAACGTCTGTGTCTTCCCAGATGTGCCAGTAAGCATTTGATTAAAGAAAAAAGTTTTGCAACCCTGAGCTAATATGGTTTGCTTGTTCAGCAGGATGTGTCAGCTCAGCCATGGTGGTTTGTGACTACAGTTTTAAAATAAACTATAATTAAACAAACCATAGCTTAGTGCAATGTGGGAAACCATAAATAGGGTTAAAAAAACTGGCTGGACTCCACAAGTTTGAAGGCGTAGGAAAAAAAATAACCACAATACACAAACAATAATGACTGTAAATAAATAGTTCTAAAATACTGTAAATAGTCCATTGTAAATTCTCTTTCAAGTTCTGCTGACAAGTGATTAAAAATGCAAGTGATGTAATTTAACATCTGCATTTAACTTAAAAACCAAGCATGAAATTATATTGAGGCAATTAAGATTTATGATGGAAGCTCAAAGTTGCATCAGTGTGTGTATATCTGTGTGTGTGTGTGTGTGTTTCTTACCTTACCTTCTCTTACCTTTTCAAACAGGTGAGCACCAATTGTTTAGCTGCAAAGTTTTGCAGACATGTTGGCAAAGGCCTCTCACAGAATATATAGCTCTCTTTGCAAATTCCATGGGAGGCCTTTGCCAGTATGTCTGCAAAACTTTATATCTAAACAATTGGTGCTCACCTGTTTGAAAAGGTAAGAGAAGCTCGGTTTACCTGTTGTCTTTGTTATGGAAGATGTGAATGCAGAGAGCTGACCAGCCTCCCTCAACAGGTGATGGATCTGTTGCAGGCCACACACACCCTCGAAACACACCAGGGCTTGTTCCAGCCTGTCCCGATGCTGCTTTTAAAAATCCAAATTATTTTCTGGACTGATTTTATAGGATGATTTTATGGGCCAATCAGAGCTCTAGCTTACTATCGGTTGTATTTGCAGGATGAGATACTCGTTTCCCTTGGAGGGTCACAGCTGGAGGAAAGGGGTGGCCACTTGTCTAAAAGTGGGGTAATAACTGTAGCCCTGGAGTTCCCAACCGCACAACTTGATGTTGAGAAACTGACTAGATCATGTTCCCTGATAAAATACAATTGTGAAATTCATGAGAGAACCAAGCCTTCTCAGGGGAAGATAACTCAGAGGCTGCAACCCTCAGAGATTGTGGGAGCTTCATCCCTGGAAGCTTTCAAAAAGAGACTGGACTGCCATCTGTCAGAAATGATGTGTAGGGTCTCCTGCTTGGGCGAGGGAGGGGTTGGACTAGATGACCTATAAGGTCCCTTCCAACTCTGTTAATGTAAATATGTGAATCTCATCAAGAAGCAGAGCCCAGATGGTGTTGGAAGCAAGGAAGGATCCGATTTAGATAGGGCTTGGATGGGATGGGAGACCACCTGGGAATTCCAAAGCTAGGGGCTCAAATAACAATTCAAACAACACCCACAAAGAATAACAGAGTTGGAAGGGACCTTGGAGGTCTTCTAGTCCAACCCCCTGCTCAAGCAGGAGACCCTATGTTGTACCAGAGTGGCTATCCATCCTCTTCTTAAAAGCCTCCAGTGATGAAGCACCCACAACTTCTGGAACCAAGCTGTTCCACTGAGCAGCCACAACAGATTAAGAGTTGGAAGGGGCCTTGTAGGTCATCTAGTCCAACCCCCGCCCAAGCAGGAGACCCCACCACCACCATTTCTGACAGCTGGCAGTCCAGTCTCATCTTGAAAGCCTCCAAGTGATGAAGCTGCCATAACTTCCGCAGGCAACTTCTGTTCCATTGATTGATTGTTCTCACTGTCAGAAAGTTTCTCCTTATTTCCAGGTTAAATCTCTCCTTGTTCAGTTTCCATCCATTGTTCCTTCTCTGGCCTTCGGGTGCTTTGGAGAATAGCTTGACTCCTCTCTCCTTTGTGGTAGCCCCTCAAATACTGGAATACTGCCATCGTGTCCCTCCCAGTCCTTCTTTTCACTAGACTAGAAACACTCAATTCCTGAAATCTAAATAAATTTGAGCTTCCAGCCGCCTAATCATCTTTCTTGCTCTTCTCTGCTCTCTTTCCAGAGTTTCAACATTTTATTTTTTTAAAAAAAGACAAAACAGCTTCTGTCCTAATGGAGGGCTCTAAAGCCACCAGGGGCTCAACTAGATTCAAGAGACTTCCTGGGAAAACTTATTATTCACGTTCAAGTTCTGCTAAGATGTGCATGACTGAAGATTATCAATGGGCTGCTTAAAAAACAGCAGCAGCAGCCTCTTATGCAGTTGTGAAAAAGCTGGTGCACTTGGGAGGAATATTTAATATTTCCTCCATGCAGGAGGAAAGTCATAGAAGTTCCCAGAATCCTAGGGCGGGAAGGGATCTTTGAGGTCTTCTAGTCCAGCCTCTGTAGGGTTGTCTTAGGCAGGAGTCCAAGGAAAGAGACCTGATACTCTCCCAGTCCAATGGTTGTGCAGTCTTTTTTTTGAAAATCTCCAGTGATGGAGCATTCATAACCTCAGGAAGAAAGCTATTCGATTAATTGTTGTAAAGTCCTTAGTTCTAGAATGGATTTTTCCTTTGTAGCAATAGCACTTAGACTTATATATCGCTTTACAGCCCTCTCTAAACAGTTTGCAGTCAGTCCCTCCAACAATCTGGGTCCTCATTTTACTGACTTCAGAAGGACAAAAGGCTGAGTCAACCGTGAGCCGGTCAGGATCGAACTGCTGGCAGTGGCAGAATTAGTCTGCAATGCTGCGTTCTAATCGCAGGACAGGACAGGACAGTAAAGGAAAGGGAAGGGAAGAGAAGGGAAGGAAGGGAAGGGAAGAAGGAAGGGACGGGAAGGCAAGGAGGGATGGGAAGAAGGAAGGGAAGGGAAGGAGGGAAGAAAGAAAAGGAAGGGAAGGAAGGGAAGGGAAGGAAAAGAAAGGAAAGGAAAGGAAGGGAAGGGAAGGGAAGGGAAGGAAGGGAAGGGAAGGAAGGAAGGAAGGAAGGGAAAGGAAAGGAAAGGAAAGGAAGGAAGGAAGGGAAGGGAAAAGGAGGGAAGGAGGGAAGGGAAGAAGGAAGGAAGGAAAATAGCAATAGCACTTATATACCACTCCACAGTGCATTTCCAGCCCTCTCTAAGCGGTTTACAGAGTCAGCCTCTTGCCCCCAACAATCTGGGTCCTCATTTTACCCATCTCGGAAGGACAGAAGTCTAAGTCAACGTTGAACCAGTCAAGATCGAACTGCTGCTTATGGGCAGAATTATCCTGCAATACTGCATTCTAACCACTGTGCCCCCATGGCTCTTCATAACTACCTGACTTTCCAGCTTTTTGTCCTGCCCTCAGGAGCATTGGAGAGTAGTTTGTCCCCCTCTGTCTCTGTGACAGCCCCTCAAATGTTGGAATACTGCTCTCATGTCACTTCTATTCTTCATTAATCTAGACATATCCAGTTCCTGCAACTGTTCTTCATATGTTTTAGCCTCCAGCCCCCTAATCATCTTTGTGGCTCTTTCTAGAACCTCAAACATATTTTTGCATCATGGCGACCAGAACAGTATTCCAAGTGTGGCCTTACTAGTGTGATGTAAAGCACTATTATGATGTAAAGCAATATTATCTTGACACCATCCTGACATGATCTTGAAGTCAGATATACATGTGCCAGGATAATGTTGCAACCTAGGTCAGTCACCGGAACCAGAGGTTTAGTCTTCCAAGTTTTTGGACTTGTGCTGGAGCCCATCCTCAGGGAACACAACCAGGCAGCCCATAAATACTATGCAAAGAATAGCCCCAAGCAAACATTCTGGTGAGAGAGAGAGAAGTAAACTATGGTCACAAGCCACGGTCATCCCCATCTTCAAAAAGGGAGGCCCCAGCCTAGTTGAAAATTACAGACCAATCTCCTTATGCTGCATCACCTGCAAAGTCATGGAATCAATTTTTAGCCAATCCATTATCCTCCTCTTAGAGACAAACAACCTACTCTCTAACAAACAATTTGGTTTCAGGAAAAAACTATCCTGTAATCTGCAACTCTTACACTGCAAAAACATATGGACTACACAACTCGATCAGGGCAAAGCAATAGACGCAATCTACATAGACTTCTGTAAAGCCTTTGATTCAGTGGTACACGACAAACTACTCCTAAAACTAAATCTTACAGTATCTCTGGACACCTACATAACTGGATAGAAGCATTCCTGTCAAACAGACAACAGATGGTCAAAATTGGGAGCGTCCTATCAAATTCTGTACCTGTCAACAATGGTGTCCCCCAAGGCAGAGTTCTAGGACCAACTCTCTTCATACTCTACATAAATGACCTCTGTGATCATATTAAGAGCAACTGCGTCCTCTTCGCTGATGATGTAAAGCTATTCAACACCACAGACAATACTGCTACCCTTCAAAAAGACCTTGACTATGTATCAGAATGGTCAATCAAATGGCAACTTCAAATCTCAACAAATAAATGCTCTGTCTTACATATTGGCAAAACAATCAGAAAATAAAATACAAGCTAAATAGTCAAGACCTTGTTGAGGATCCAAGCTCTGTAAAGGACCTTGGAATACTCATCTCTAATGACCTAAGTGCTAGAGCCCACTGTAAGTACATAGCCAAAAAGGTATTAAGAGTTGTTAATCTAATCCTACGTAGCTTTTTCTCTGGTAATATCACACTACTATCTAGAGCATACAAAACATTTGCTAGACCAATACTCGAATACAGTTCATCAGTCTGGAAACCCACATTACGTATCTGATATTAACACAGTGGAGAAAGTCCAGAAATATTTCACAAGAAGAGTTCTCCGCTCCTCTACTCATTGCAGAATACCTTATGCCACCAGACTCGAAATTCTAGACCTAGAAAACCTAGAACTACGCCACCTTCGGTCCGATCTAAGTATAGTATATAAAATCATACATTGCAATGTCCTACCTGCAAATGAATACTTCAGCTTTAATCATAACAATACAAGAGCAAACAATAGAAACAAACTCATGGTCAACTGCACCAAACTTGATTGCAGGAAATACGACTTCAGCAACAGAGTGGTCAATGTCTGGAATGCTCTACCTGACTCTGTGGTTTCTTCCACAAACCCCAAAAACTTTAACCTTAGACTGTCTACTATTGACCTCACCCCTTTCCTAAGAGGTCTGTAGGGGGCGTGCATAAGCGCACCAATCGTGCCTACCGTCCCTGTCCTATTGTTTCTTTTTATTTTTCTTATAAGTATCTATCTCATGTATTCAAAACTATGTTTATTCTTATACCTGTATCTTGTAAGCGATTGACAAATCAAAAAATAAAAGTTTCCTGAGGATGTCCCAAAGCAAGGGGCTTTTTCAGGAGGCAACTGGATTTTCTTGGTTTTTTCTTTGAAGATGTTTGGCTTCTCATCCGAGAAGCTTATTTAGCTCTGGCTGGATGGTGGGGAATGGAAGGATTTATATTCCTTGAAGACAAAGCTGGTCATTTGCATCCTTTTGAAGAGACGTTGAGGCCACTTGGAGGTTTATCTGTATCCTCAAGGTCACCTGAGTGGTGCTCCTGGTTCCTGTAGTCTGCATTTTTTCCTCTCTGGAAATCCATTCCTACTCCCACATCCTTCAAAGGGTGTCCATCCCAAATTGTATAGAACTAAAAGTCTCTAGAGATTCTCTTCATCCAGGTGATGGCTGTCCCAAAGGTGTTTTTTTTCAGGAGGCCACTGGACTTTCTTGTTTTTTCTTTTGAAGATGTTTCTCTTCTCATTCAAGAAGCTTCTTCAGCTCTGACTGGTTGGTGGGGAGTGAAAGGATTTATATTGCTTGCCGACAGCTGGCCATTTGCATCCGTTTTAGAGAGTTGTTGGGTCGATTCACAGGAATTGCCCCCCAAAATCAGGAATGAACTTGGTGACAAAGTGTCGCAAAACATGGAAAAGAGCAACTTTGCAATGCTGATCTGCAAATTTGCAAGATTGAATGCGCTGGCGTGCATCGGATACATCCCGGTAGAGAATTGGATGCATTTTGCATAGAATTCAATCAATCACAGCTGGAAGGGATCTTGGAGGTCTTCAGTCCAATCCCCTGCTGCAGCAGGAGACCCTATACCAGTGGTAGCAAACCTTTTTTCAGCTCCTGTGCCAATAATTGCACACGCACTCATGTGCACACGCTTTTGTGCCAGCACCCAGAAGGCAATGCGTGCTGGGGCACCCACACCTCCTGCATCTGCACGCATGATTCCCCTTGCCGCGCACCATGCACCTGTGCATCCTTTTAAAGAGTCATTGAGGCCACTTGGAGGGTTATCTGTGTCCTCAGGTTTACCTGAGTGATGCAAATGGTTCCTGTAGTCCTGTAGAGGAAAAAAAATTGCAGACTACAGGAACCAGGAGCACCACTCGGGTGATCCTGGGGACACAGACAAACCTCCAAGTGGCCTCAACGACCCTCTAAAAGGATGCAAATGACCAGCTGTCTGCAAAGAATAAAAATCCTTCTGTTCTCCACCATCAGAGCTGAAGAAGCTTCTTGGATGAGAAGAGAAACATTTTCAAAAGAAAAAACCAGAAAGTCCAGTTGCCTCCTGAAAAAAGCACCTTTGGAACAACCATCACCTGGAGGACTGAGAATCTCCACAGACTTTTAGCTATACAATTTGGACATTCTTTGAACAGTGTGGAGTTTTAGAGTTGCCAACAGAAAGGGAAAGGGGGGAAGAGAAGTGCTGCAGTTTGCAAACCGAAACTGCATTCCATAAATAGTTTTCAAAGATAGTAACTAGGTGACCAAAGTTTCTGCCGTGCAAAATTCTAACTGGAGAGCATGATTGATAATTCTTGGCTATGGATGTGTCCCATTGGAGAATGTGAATTACGATACACCCAGAGGTGTGGAGGGAAAACCAGGGTCAAGGGTGACAATGAATTATGTGTCTCAGAGTCGGCTACACCCAGGCAGTGCCGGACATGTTAACTCCCAATAAATCGTGTTGAAGTTTTGGAAGTTTGGCTCAAGACCATGATTTAAATGGAGGTAACGGCCGGAATCCTGACACTTACATCAGTCCATTTAGTGACTGTTCAAAGTTACAATGGCACTGAAAAAAGGGACTTATGACCGTTTTTCACAGTTACAACCTTTCCAGCACTCCTATTCGTATTTATGACAGTCACAGTGTCCCCTTTTGCAACCATCTGACAAGCAAAGTCCATGGGGGGAGCCAGATTCATTTAACAAGTGGGTTACTCACTTAACGCCTGCAGTGATTCACTTAATGATGGTGGCAAGAGAGCTGTAAAATGGGGCAAAATTCACTGAACAAATGTCTCACTCAACAACAGAAACTTTGGGCTCAATTATGGTCGTATGTAAAGGACTACCTGTGCTTTTTTTTGTTTTAGGACTCACCAGCCCAATGTAGAGGTGTACGATTCTCCCCATCCATGCAATCCTCATTTGCTCCATGCTGTGGGGAAAAAAGTACAGTTATTGTAATATTGTTAATATACGTCTAACGTCCGGTGTACTAATAGCTTTTAATAAAAAAAATTAACAGCGGTATAACACGAAATACAAGACTACATTTTCCCCTGCGATTAAAATCATCCAGCAAAATTGGAGGGGAACATTGCAAAATTAGTCTCCCCTGACAAAAATAATAATTTATCTATTTTTCCAGGTGGGGATTTTCTCTAAACACAGAAAAACAGGAAAATGGAGTTGGAAGAGACCTTGGAAATATTGGAGGACTGCTATCATGTCACCTTCTTGTTTTCTGAACTAGGCATACCTCCAATCCCAATCTCCCAATCTCCTATAATGTGTTCCAGATTTTTTTCTTCTCTGCACACCTAGTTCTCTTGCAGCTAAATTGCATCCAGTATCTTAAACCCATAACACAAGATGATATGTAAAAGTTAACGGAGTTGGAAGGGACCTTGGTGGCCTTCTAGTCCAACCCCATACCCAGGCAGGAAAAACTATACCATTCCAGATAAGTGGCTGTCCAATCCCTTCTTAAAAGGCTCCAGTGATGGAGCACCACAGTTTCTGGTGGCAAGCTGTTCCACTGGTTAATTGTTCTCACTATCAGAATATTCCTCCTTAATTCTAGGTTGCTTTTATCCTTGATTAGTTTCCATCCGTTGCTTCTGGTCCTGCCTTCTGGTGCCTTGGAAAATAGCTTGACCCCCCCTCTTCTTTGGGGCAGCCCCTCAAATACTGGAAGGCTGCTCTCCTGTCCCCCCCCACCCCACCCCAGTCCTTCTTTTCATTAGACTGGCCAGACCCAAATCCTGCAACCGTCCTTGGAGCTAAATTGCATCAGGTATCTTAGACTCATACCCAAGATGATATGTGGAAGTTAACAGAGTTGGAAGCAAAGGTGGTATTCCTATCCTGCTCACAATCTTTGTGAGCTGTTGCCTTCTGGCAGAAGATACAGAACAATTAAAACTCGGACCAGACGTTTTCTGAAGAGCTTTTTATTCCAGAGTTATAATTGCACTTAACAACAAACTTAAGGACCACCATCAGTGAACGTGGTCTGTTGCGTGGATGCTTGTGTGTTTTTAGGGGACGGGGAATTTTGGTGGGTGGGGAAGTGTTTGGGGATTGTTGTGTGTGTGTTGGGTCTGGTCTCCGGGTGTTATGTGAATTTCATTGTATGTGTATACTGCGCATATACATACAATGACAATAAAGAATTCAATTCAATTCAGCAGCTTCTGACCAGTTCTGGAGAACCAGTAGCAGAAATTATGAGTAGTTCAGAGAACCAGAAAATCCCACCTCTGACTGGCCCCACCCCATCTATGCTCCGCCTCCCATCGAGTCCCAGCTGATCGGCTGGGTCTCCTTTGGTTGCCCTGCACAGGAGAATGGAGCTGGAAAGCAGGTCAGTGGGGCGGGGAGGGAAGGGGGATTTTGCAGTATATCTTTCCCCTGCCACGCCCACAGGACACCACGCCCACCAAGCCACACCACAGCTGATCGGCTGGGTCTCCTTTGGTTGCCCTGCACAGGAGAACGGAGCTGGAAAGCAGGTCAGTGGGGTGGGGAGGGAAGGGGGATTTTGCAGTATCCTTCCCTTGCCATGCCCACCAAGCCACACCATGCCCACTAAGCCAAGCTACGCCCATCAAGCCACGCCCACAGAACCGGTAGTAAAAAAAAAAAGAATCCCACCAACTGGGACCTCGGAGGTCATCTAGTCCAGCCCCCTGCTCAAGCAGGAGACCCTAAACCATTTTAGACAAGTGACTGTCCATTCTCTTCTTAAAAGCCTCCAGCAATGGAGCAGCACCCACAACTTCTGGTGGCAAGCAGTTCCCCTGGCTAATTGTCCTCGCTGTGAGGACGTTGCTCCTCAATTCTAGGCTGCCTTCTCTCCTGGGTGAGTTTCCTTCTGTTGCTTCTTGTCCTGCCTTCTGGGTGCTTTGGAAAACCAGCTCTCTTTACCCAAGTTAAGGCAAACCGGAACACCATGCAATCATAGAATAACAGAGTTGGAAGGGACCTTTGGAGGTCATCTAGTCCAACCCCCTTGCTTGAGCAGGAGAGTCTATGCCAAATATTAGCCTCTACTTAGGATCGAACTCACAGCCTCCTGATTGGGAGGCGAGAGCTCTACCTTTCTAGGCCACCAGGGCTGCTGAGCAAGTAATCTCTGAGCATAATCTTGCCAGACACATGAAGAAGCGAATTAAAACAAAAATTTAAAATTAAAAAGATAGAAATGTGGGAGAAGGCTGCAGTTGACCTACGCTGAGACATGCTCCCTGCACCCACCCCCTGCTTGGCACAACGGGCTCCCTGGGAGGAAACTGGTGGTTTTTACAAGGCCCGGATATCTCTGTCGGTTCAGGAATGCGGCCTCGCAGGCCAGCAGGGCGAGCCTGAACATTCCCAACACAACCTTGTGCAACCGCCTGGCTCCCGGCTGCTGGTGCCACTGCTGCTGGGTTGAAACTGCCACTGGGGACTCTTGCAAAACCAGGCTCTGTGGAAGCAGCGGGACTTGGGCCGGGTCCCACACCTCAGCCGCTGCCCAGGCAGATCTGCTCGTTTCTTGGTTTGTTTATGGCCGGGGGGGGAAATGGGGAGAGGCTCGTCTTTGGGAATAGAAAAAAATTGAAAAATGACAGAAGACTGAGTAATAAGATTTGGGAGGGACCTTGGAGGTCTTCTAGTCCAACTTGCTATGCTTAAGGCAGGAGATCTTGTACTGTCCGGAACAAATGGTTGTGCAGTTTCTTCTTGAAAAACCTCCAGTGATGAAGACTCACAATTACAGGGATGGAAACCCACAATAATCACACTTGGCCAATAATGAATTCAATTCTATATCTTCAGATGTTGTGGGAGCTTCATCCCTGGAAGCTTTCAAGAAGAGACTGGACTGCCATCTGTCAGAAATGGTGTAGGGTCTCCTGCTTGGGCAGGGGGTTGGACTAGATGACCTACAAGATCCCTTCCATCTCTGTTAATCTGAAAAATATTCTATTCCATTCCATTCTATGTCCTACTCCATTCTGAATCCTATTCCATTATCTATTCTATTCTATTCTATTCTATTCTATTCTATTCTATTCTATTC
>NW_020718392.1:0-21114 GCF_900518725.1 Notechis scutatus
TGGAAATTGAAAGTGCATTCCATAAATGTTTTCAAAGATAGTAACTATGGTGACTGAAATTTCTGCCGCACAAAATTCTATCTGGAGAGCATGATTGATGACTCTGGGCTATGGAGGTGTCCCATTGGAGAATATGAATTAGGATACACCCGGGGGTGGGGGAAAACCAGGGTCAAGGAATGATGTGTCTCAGAGTCAGCTACACCCAGGCAGTGCCAACATGTTAACTCCCAATAAATCCTTTTGAATTTTTGGAAGTTTGGCTCTTGACTCATGATTTAATTGGGGGTAACTGCCAGAATCCTGACAGAATGGTTGTAATGTGACTTATAACCAGTCCTCACACTTATGACCATTGCAGCTCTCATGATCACATGATCAAAATTTCAGATGCTTGGCGAATGGCCTGTATTTTTGATGGTTGTAGCATCCCATAGGTCATGGGATCTGTGACCTTCCCAGATCACTTCCAGCAAGCATCCTCCATGGAGGAAGCTGGATTCGCGGAACTTCAAGACAAAGTTGGCTCAAACTTTCCATAAAAGTGGTCTTTTTGCTGGCAGAAATCCATCCCCTGCGTGCAGGACAAGAAACAATGGATGGAAATTAATCCAGGAGAGAACCAATTTGGAACTAAGGAGAAACTTCCTAACAGGGAGAGCAATTAACCAGTGGAACAGCTTGCCACCAGAAGTTGTGGGTGCTTCATCACTGGAGGTTTTTAAAAAAGAGACTGGATGGCCATTTGGCATAGGGTCTCCTGTTTGTACAGGGGGTTGGACTAGAAGACCTCCAAGGTCCCTTCCAACTCTGAGATTCTGTTAAAAGCCGCCTCTTTCCCTCTCCCCTCCCCTTTGGGTCTGTTGTAGTTAGCCGGCAGCAGGTGTGGACAGCTGAGGAGAGCGAGGATTCAGATGAGGGGCCAGGACCATTAGGGAGTGGACTGCTGCCTTCAGAGATTGTGGGGGCTGGCAGCAGCGATGAGGAGGTTCCCGAGGAGCCTGTGCTATGTGCATGTGAGCGCAGGATTGCTCAGAGGAAAGCAGTTACAAAAGCACGGGCGACTTGGGAGTAAGGCTGCCCCTCCTTCAAGAAGATAAAAGCCTGCTGTGAAACTAACCTTCTTTGCAGAAGGCAAAGACATTTTGAAACTCCAGCTTCATGGATATTCCAGTATCCTGAGTTTGTATTTGAAGATTCTTGTATTGTAAATTATTTCTTGTCTGTTATCTTTTGGCAAGTCTCACACAGTTTGGCAAGGCCTTATCACAGCTAATTATTTTGTAAAAGCATTACAAAGTTTCTGTTCCTTTTGGATTGTGTTTGATTTGTTGGAAAAGGGCGTGGGTCAGAACAGGGTCTTACCTTGGTGTCTCTTTCCTGGCACATCCTAGCGATGTCATCCACCTTCTTATTCAACTTGTCCACCGTGCTCTCCAACTTCTGGGACTTCCCTCTCAGCTCGTCCACTTCCTCCTCATGCTCCAGCACTTCAGCCATCAGTTCTTGAGTCTTCCGCAGTTGGCAGTCCAGGGCTTCCTTGTGGCGGGCAGAGGCTCCGGCAGCTTCCTCATATTTCTCCTGGAGGGCCGCCAGCTCCTCTCCTAGGACCTGAGCCCTGGTGGACAGCATGCTACAGATCTTCTCGTACTTGCCGAGGACTTGGTCTTCTTCCTGGCGCAGGTCGGCCATCTTGGCAAGGACTTTGTCCAGGAGTTGCATGACGCTGGCTACCTTGAGGCCCTCAGGAGTCCCCTGGGATGCAACCAGCAACTGCTTCACCTCCTGCAAGCCTTTCTCCAGTTCCGCCATCTGCTCCCTGACTCTCCAGTTCTCTCCGATGACCTCAGAGGCCTCCAAGAAGATCTCTTGGCCAGTTTTGTCACCGTCGGGGCTCCTGGGATCCAGTGGGAAGGTTCGGTCAACCTCCAAGGCACGGTTCTCCTCTTCTATCTCGGAGACCAGCTGCAGGGCCTCGTTCTGCTTCCTCACCACATTGTCCAGCTTCCAGTGGAGCTCCTTCAAGATGCAGCTGTCCAGGTTGTCGCCGACGAGGCCACCGGCCTCATGGCTCACCTTCTTGAGGAAGTTGTTCCTCACAAACACCACCTCCTTCCTCTGCTCCTCCAGCTTCAGGCTCAGCTTGCCCGACACTTCCTTCTCTAGCGCCAGCTCACAGGACAAGGCCTCTATCGTCCGCCTCAGCTCTTCCACCAGGCGCTTGGTCTTCTCCTCCACCCGAGGGGAGCCCTCTGCTGAGCTATGTAACTTCTGGAGTTCTCCCTGAAGCTTCTCTCTTTCCCGGCTCAGCTGGGCCAACTCGTGCACCAGGCCGCCATTGCTCTGCTTGAGGTCCCACACTTCCTTCTCCAGATCAGAGCTTCTTCGGCACGGACGGGCCTTGTTTTCCACCCCCTCAGGTTTTGGCCTCAGTTTCACCTGCCCCGCGAGGCCATTCTGGAGCAGGGTCTTTTCTACCCTGCTTTTCTGCAGCTCCTTGAGGGTCTCTGAGCAGACCGGCTCATGGCCAGAACCATTCTTTTCTTCTTCAGGAAAACCGTTGCCGTTGACCAAGGTTTTGGAAGGAGGCTCCAAAATGGCTTCTTGGAGGGGCCGGGCTTTGTCCAGGAGAGCCGAACAGGCCTGTTCCAGCTTAGCCAGAGCTCCCTCCAGGCCGGTGACCACCTTCTTCCAGGCCGCGACACATTTCTTGACCGCGCCAGATGGCACCGCTTGGAACTGCAGCCTGCTACGGACAGCATCCTCGGCTTCCTTCTTCAGGTCCTCGTTTTCGGCCAACATGGCCGCCATCTCCTCCCGGGCCTTGAACTGGGTCTCCTCCATCTCCTTAATGCACTGTGCCACCTTCGCCTGGGCAAGCCTGCTCTCGGGAGGACCAGCCAGGTGCTTCCCCAGGAGCCCCCGCAGCTTTTGGTTCTCGTCGCCCAACTGCTGCGTCCGGGCCTCTATCTCCTTAAGAGCCGCATTCTGCGACTTCTTCTTGGCTTCGAAGACCCCGATGACGGCCCTCATGTTCTCCATGTGCCCCTCCATCTCCTCCACCCTCCTGACCGCGGTGGCCTTCTCCTCCAGGGCAGCCTCCAGCTGGCTCTGCAGGCACTTCAGTTCCTCAGCTTCTTCCTCACCAGGCCACCGGACCGTCGCGGGCTGGAGCTTGGTGGGACTGGTCCCTCCTTGCGTTGAAGCTTTGGGCAGCTCCTTCTCTGCATCCTGCTGCTTCTTCCTCTCCTTCAGCTCTCGGACCTGCTGGGCCAGAAGGTCCAGGCAGTGGTCCCCATCTGTGGGATCATGGCTAAGGCGCTGGCTCAGCTGCCGCCAGTCGCGGACACGGCCCTCCCGGTCTGGCAGGAGCTGGCCGATCTCCTGTACCTGGTCCCAGACCTTTTCCTTCAAGAGCTGGCAGCCCTTGGAGAAGACCTGACAGTCTTTGGCTTTTTGGTCCAGTTGCAGTTCCAGCTGGATGACTTTCATCTTTTCCTCCCGGAACCTGCTCCGCCATTCCCGTAACTCAGGGCCTTCCTCCACCTCTTCTTCATCGTCACTCTGGTCGCCCACCTCGCTCTGGAAGACCAGACTACTCACATCAGTGTCTTTCCCGCTCTCCGAGGGCACCTGTGTGGAAAAAGGGACAGAAATTAAACCATGGTCCTCGACTCAAGGGAGGTACTAATACTACTCTATGGCCACACCTAAAGTACTGTATCCAGTTTTGGTCACCACACTACAAAAAAAGATGTTGAAACTCTAGAAAAAGTGCAGAAAAGAGCAACCAGGATGATGAGGGGATTGGAGGCTCAAACGTATGATAAACGGTTGCAGGAACTGGGCCTGGCTAGTCTAGGAAAGAGAAGGACCAGTGTGGACATGAGAGCAGTCTTCCAGTAATGTTCCACCAAACTTAACAGCAGTAACTTTGAGAGGGATCTTTTGAGGTAGACAACCAGCTAAATATGAGCCAGCTGTGTGTGGCAACAGCCAAAAAACCCAACACAATCCTAAATTGCATTAACAGAGGGATACAATCAAGATTACTTAATACCACTCTATAAAGCCTTCGTAAGACCACACCTAGAGTACTGCATCCAGTTTTGGTCACCACACTATAAAAATATGTTGAGACTCTAGAAAAAGTGCAGAGAAGAACAACCAGGATGATGAGGGGACTGGAGACATATGAAGAATGGTTACAGGAACTGGGCATGGCTAATCTAGGGAAAAGAAGGACCAGGGGAGACAGGAGAGCAGTCTTGCAATATTTGAGGGGCTGCCACAGAGAGGAGGAAGGGGGTCAAGCTATTCTCCAAGGCCAGACAAGGAATAATGGATGGAAACTGATCAAGGAAAGATTCAACCCAGAAATAAGGAGAAATTTTCTGACAGTGAGAACGATCAACCAGGGGAACAGAAGTTGCCTTCAGAAGTTGTGGGAGCTTCATCCCTGGAGAATTTCAAGAAGAGACTGGACTGCCATTTGTCAGAAATGGTGTGGGGTCTCCTGCTTGGGTGGGGGGTAGGACTAGATGACCTACAAGGTCCCTTCCAACTCTGTTAATCTGTTGCCATCATTCATTTAGCAACCATTCAAAGTTACGTCGCTGGAAAAAGTGGCTTAGGATCGGTCCTCACACTTATGACTACTGCAGCATCCTCATGGCGTCAGGATAACAATGTGGGTACTAGGCCACAGGCATGTGTTTTAATGCTCATCCTTTGCCACTTTCCTGACTCGTTTCTGACAAGCAAAGTCAACGTAGGAAGCGAGGTTCACTTAATGACCTCATACATTTAACAACTGCAGTTGGCTTAATAACTACAGGTAGTCCTCGACTTACAACAGGCTTAGCGACTGTTTGAAGTTACAGCGGCACTGGGAAAAGTGACAGGACCATTTTTCACATTTATGACCGTTGCGGCATCCCCACGGCCACTGGACTTGCATTTGGAGGCTTGACAAGTGACTCATATTTATGACATCCCAGGGTCATGGGGGTCATGGGATTCTCTTTTGCGACCTTCTGACTAGCAAGGTCAATGGGAAAACCAGATTCTCTCTACAACCACGTGACTGAGTTAACAATGGCAATGATTCCCTTCACAACTGTGCCAAGGAAGGTCGTAAAATGGGGCAACATTCATTTGTCTCACTTAGCAATGAAATGTGGTCATAAGGATTAACTGTGCGGGGGTGCAAAGGTGTCATGCCCCTGTCGGAGTCTGAATCTGAGGAGGAAGACGAACAGCTGACAGGGAGTGAGAATGTGGATCCCTTGGCTGTGGAGGAAACTGGGGAAGGGCAAAGTCTGGCTGGGCAGAGCAGGGAAGAGGTAGAACAAGGGAGAGGGAGTTCAAAGGAAGACCCAGGCCCACATCCTCTTCATCCTCAGGCACGCAGGGAGGAACGGAGGAGGGAGCAACGTGGGTTGGGTGGCTTATGGGGGAGGAAAGGACCCTGATTCCCTTCATTAGCCACATCTGGGAAGAGAGTTTAAGAGATGCATGCTGTGTACGGCAGCTGCTGGGAGCAAACGTGAGTTTATCTTGTGCTGACTTTGCTTATCTGCGTTCCTGGCATCCTCTCAACCGTGTTGAGTTATTGCCGTGCCTTCATGTCTGGAACTCTTGCCCTGCTGGACTAATGATCTCATCTTGCCTTGATTGGACTTATAGTTACAGTTTTTGTTGACCACGTTTTGGACTTGATTCTCTGCAGCCAAAGGCTGTTCCTGGGAGTTTTTTTCTCCAGCCAGAACAGGACATTGGGGACAAAGTTGGAGCTAATAAAGGGACTACTGCTGATCATCTGACTGTGTTGCCTTTGTGCCATGCCCCTTTGGGTCATCATACCAGGAGATGTTCGGAGTTCAACTCTCAGTCCCAATCAAGACTTTTAAAATGTCTCCTAAGTGGTTAAAAAAAATGAGGGAAAACTGGTTCTGCATACAGGTACAACTTACAACCACAACTGAGCTCAGATTTATGCTGCTAAGCGAGACATTTGTGAAGTGGCTTTTGGGCCCGTTTTACGACTTTTATTGCTGCGTTATGTTAAGTGAATCACTGCAGTAAGTAAAAAAAGGAATACAAAGAAACTGCTGGTGCTAAAGAGCTATAAAAAAGCAACCACCTCTGGTTCTTTTGATTAAATGTGTTAATGGCCACTCTTACCTGTGAACCAGTTTCTGACGAATCAAACAGTCCCAGTTCTGTGGAAACAAAAGCAACAAAAATTGAACCAGATGAAAGTATTTGCTGAGAATGTCAGGTCCTGGGCTGACAATGTCAGGTCCTGGGCTGACATTACAGGGCTGGGGCGTTGGGGGAGGGCTACTGTGCCTGATTTCTGGGGGTGGGGGGGCTTTACTGCCCTGGTTAACTTCACATGGGGAGATAGAGACAGGATTGTATCTGCTGGTGAAAAAACACCCAGATTTTCAGATAGATTGAGCGATAGACTGATAGATACAGTAGACCGATAGATTGATTAAGTAATAGATTGATAGATAGAAATAGAAAAAGAAAAATATTTATGGAGATTGCCCCAATTCTTCCTCACCGTATGCTTTATTTCCTCAAAAAAAAAAAAAAGTGCCACTCAGTTTCCAGGTTGGCACATATTTTGAGAGGGAATAAAGTGTATTTCTGGCACATACTCTTCCTGCCAGATTGACCACCAGAAGCGATTTCTCTGCCCAGCTTTCCATACCTCGTTTTTTCCATCTCTTCAAGGCAGTCTGGATCTGTCTCCGGAGAATCCGATTCTTGCTCCGCGTGGCGTAGTACAGGGCATCATGGCCAGTCTTGTCCATCAAAGCCACGTTGGCACCGTTCTGCAGGAGAAGGTCGGCTGCCTCCACGCCCCCATTTTCGCAGGCAAGTATGAGAGCCGTCCTGGACAAAATGGGTAGAAACCGTGTAACAAATTAACAACAGAGTTGGCAGGGACCAACAGCCCCCAGGTCTGGAGGTGGATGATGAGGAAGAGGAGGAACAGCTGGGTTCAGTTCCTGACGCTGTTGTAGTTAGCTGGCAGCAGGTGTGGACAGCTGAGGAGAGCGAGGACTCAGATGAGGGGCCAGGACCATTAGGGAGTGGACTGCTGCCTTCAGAGATTGTGGGGGCTGGCAGTAGTGATGAGGAGGTTCCCGAGGAGCCTGTGCCAAGTGCGCATATATGCAGGGTTGCTCGCAGGAAAGAGCAGCTACAACAGCACGGGCGACTCAGGAGTAAGGCTGCAAGGTAATGGCCCCTCCTTCAAGAAGATAAAAGCCAGCTGTGCAGCAAAGGTTCTTTGCAGAAGGCAAAGACGTTTTGAAACTCCAGTCTCGTGGACATTCCAGTATCCTGAGTTTGGATTTGAAGATTCTTATTTTGCAAATTATTTCTTGTCTGTTATCTTTTGGCAACTCTTGCACAGTTTGGCAAGGCTTGTGCTTATCACAGCTAATTATATTGCAGAAGCATTAAAAGGTTTCTGTTCCCTTTGGATTGTGTTTGATTGTTGGAAAACGGTGTGGGTCAGAACAGATGCACCAAAGCACAGAAGGCAGAAGAGAGGAGAGCGGCGGAAATCTATAGGCCGGTCCTTGGGACAGAAGAGCCACCGCTGCTAGCTAAGCCTCGCCCTAGCTCTGGGGATCAAAGGCAGGTGTGGTAGACAACTATTCATCTTCCGGCCAGATGGACTTCTTAGCCTGCGGTGAGAGAGAAACTTTATGCCAGGGCTACTGGCGCTCCCAATAAAGGAATTTTTGAGTTCATATCAGAGGGTTTGTTGTGTTTGGGGAGCTGGGTCACAACACTTCTCTAGGCTGCTAAACCTTTTCCCTCTCCTGATTCCAGGTTGCTGGATTCTGTAGCCTGCCTCGCAGGGTGGGCGCCGCAAAGGAGGGACTCACTTGCCCTCCTTATCCGGGAGGTCGACCTTGGCGCCCCTCTGGAGCAGCTGCGAGCAGATGGCCGTCTGGTTCCCGTAAGCTGCAATCATCAGGGGGGTTCGGTCATTCTGGAGCAAAAAGAAAAGCAAAAAAACTCAATTTTGGGCCCAAAGCAGGGAAAAAGAACAAGAGCAAATCAAGAATGAGCAGTGGCTGGTTCAGGAATCCTAGCTTACTTTTTCCAATTAGCAACTCCGTTGGAAGATCATTTTTAAAAGCAATTTATTAGAGTACTTTGATAAAGTAGGGGTCTCCCTCTATTGGAAAAATGGCTTCTCTTCCCTTTTTATAGGTAGCACAAAAAAAGAAGTAAAAGTCAATTGGTTTAGAAACGGCCCAGTTCCATCCCTAAAATTGAAAATCCAATAATATGTGAGCAAAGCCATAGAAGAGAGCCTTGAATTCTGAATAAAAGGAAAAAAATGTGAAGGAAAAACACGACATGTGGATCATTTCACTTGATAAGGTTTTCTCGGTTCAGGCTGCAATAAAATATATGCAATTTTCTCATGAATGAATATAAGTACTTTGTGTGGGTGTGTGGGTGTAACCCAACAGTTTTAATTTCATTAAAATATATACTTAAATATTTTCTTGGCAAAGATGAGGAACATCAGAAAAAGTTATTGTCACTCATCTATATATATATAAAAGCGAAATACCCCTCACACATCATCACAAAATCTCTAGAACCGTTAAGCCTACAAACTTGAAATTTGGCATGTAGGTTCCTCTTGGCTTCTAGGTGCTCACTAAGAAAGGATTTTTCGAAATGACCATCAGAGCATTAGCATTTCCTATATTATTATTAACACGCTCTGATGCTAAGGAGTTCTACTCCCCCTCCCCACCTGAAAAGAAATCTCTTCCAAATGCAAAACACAAGCAGAGGAGTTTCAGTTTCAGTTTTGGTTTCACAGCACCAAGCAGCTTTAGTGCAGAACAGTTGAGCTAAGCCACACCCAGGCTCCTTGCTGTCTCCTTCTTGCTCACACAGCAAATAAGTTTCAGTTTCCAAACAGCCCTCAATTCTCTCACACACTCACAGGATGCCAGCCAGATGAATACCGATGGATGCTGGTAGGCAGAGGCAGATTTTTTTTCTCCTTATTTTCCTCCCCCAAAACTAAGCCCGACCACATAGTTTTGCAGCAAAGCACGGGTATCGAGCTAGTAAAGTAATATTTACCACAGTAGTAAAAAAAATCCCAGCTCATAAAAAGTGCCTTCCACTAATCAAAAATAGTCGATAGGGGAAAAAACCCACCTTAACTACTAAGTTAGTAAATTACTTACCTTATCGGTGACATCAAGAAAAGCTTCTTGGTCGCAGAGAAGCAAGACACTTGAGGCACAACCAGATAAAGCTGTTGGTAGAATTAAAAAAGGGGTTTAATTGTTGAAAATCTCCAATTTTTACAATGTGTCCATAATAGAAAATGCAATTTTCATTTAATACACTACTGTAAAAAAATATTGTAGCAAATTATACTAATCTCTGCTAAACATCATAAACCCTAAATTTGATTTAAAAATAAAAAAATAAAAAAGTAGGAATGTATCTTTAACAAAACACACTCTTACTCAAAAGTAAGTCTTTGTGAGAAGGTAGGACTGAAACTGCTAGGATAATTATCCTTAATTTCACCCTCCAACTTCAAGAAGCTTCAACTATCATTCATGGAATTTTACATGAGATGGGGGTTAGTGAACTTTATTTATTAAATTTATATGCCACTCATCTAGCTTGTCTTCCATTTGTAACCCTTCCCTCCCGCTTTTTCCATTTTTCTTCTCAACTCACTGTTCCAGCGCTATTTTAATTTATTTAGCATATGGCATCTACAGAGGTCATACAATCACTAATACACAAATGTAGTTTGTATATGTCTTCAATGTGTGGTTTTTCTTAATTTATGGTTTTATCTTAATTTAATATATTATTTTATCTTAATTTAACATTTTATTTCCTATATTGTATTGTTCACTAAATAGATGATAGATAGATGACAGATACCTAGGTAAAGCTAGATGACAGATAGAAGATAGAGGACAAATAGAAGGTAGATAAGATCGATGATAAAAGATGAAATAGATGATAGAAGGTTGATAGAAGATCAATAGTAGATAATACTATATATCTATCTTCTATCAATCATCTATCTTCCATCGATCATAGATAATAAAAGATAGATGAGATAGATAAAGATAAATGATTGATAGGAGACAAGCTAGATGGTAGAAGATAGATGACATCGAAAAATAGAGGATTAATAGAAGATAGATGACTGATAGAAGATAGATAGAAAGATAAAATATAAAACTAAGATAAAATCATTCTAAAATCATCATAACACGGAGCCATAAAATTACAATTAGTTCTCCCTGCACAACTAGTTCACAAGGAAAACTCAGAACAGCTGCACAGGTTTGGTACAAAACTTTCTGCTACCAAATTGTAATTTTAATATCATCATAAGCGGAGCAATTAAATAACTGGTGAATAATTTATCTCCCATGTTTAACTAATTGAATGTATGTGGTTGACGATTAAATGTAAATCAAATTCAGAATTTGTCCAGGTTTACATTTTCTCACCCTTGTCTAACGTCTGTGTCTCCCCAGATGTGCCAGTAAGCATTTGATTAAAGAAAAAAGTTTTGCAACCCTGAGCTAATATGGTTTGCTTGTTCAGCAGGATGTGTCAGCTCAGCCATGGTGGTTTGTGACTACAGTTTTAAAATAAACTATAATTAAACAAACCATAGCTTAGTGCAATGTGGGAAACCATAAATAGGGTTAAAAAAACTGGCTGGACTCCACAAGTTTGAAGGCGTAGGAAAAAAAATAACCACAATACACAAACAATAATGACTGTAAATAAATAGTTCTAAAATACTGTAAATAGTCCATTGTAAATTCTCTTTCAAGTTCTGCTGACAAGTGATTAAAAATGCAAGTGATGTAATTTAACATCTGCATTTAACTTAAAAACCAAGCATGAAATTATATTGAGGCAATTAAGATTTATGATGGAAGCTCAAAGTTGCATCAGTGTGTGTATATCTGTGTGTGTGTGTGTGTGTTTCTTACCTTACCTTCTCTTACCTTTTCAAACAGGTGAGCACCAATTGTTTAGCTGCAAAGTTTTGCAGACATGTTGGCAAAGGCCTCTCACAGAATATATAGCTCTCTTTGCAAATTCCATGGGAGGCCTTTGCCAGTATGTCTGCAAAACTTTATATCTAAACAATTGGTGCTCACCTGTTTGAAAAGGTAAGAGAAGCTCGGTTTACCTGTTGTCTTTGTTATGGAAGATGTGAATGCAGAGAGCTGACCAGCCTCCCTCAACAGGTGATGGATCTGTTGCAGGCCACACACACCCTCGAAACACACCAGGGCTTGTTCCAGCCTGTCCCGATGCTGCTTTTAAAAATCCAAATTATTTTCTGGACTGATTTTATAGGATGATTTTATGGGCCAATCAGAGCTCTAGCTTACTATCGGTTGTATTTGCAGGATGAGATACTCGTTTCCCTTGGAGGGTCACAGCTGGAGGAAAGGGGTGGCCACTTGTCTAAAAGTGGGGTAATAACTGTAGCCCTGGAGTTCCCAACCGCACAACTTGATGTTGAGAAACTGACTAGATCATGTTCCCTGATAAAATACAATTGTGAAATTCATGAGAGAACCAAGCCTTCTCAGGGGAAGATAACTCAGAGGCTGCAACCCTCAGAGATTGTGGGAGCTTCATCCCTGGAAGCTTTCAAAAAGAGACTGGACTGCCATCTGTCAGAAATGATGTGTAGGGTCTCCTGCTTGGGCGAGGGAGGGGTTGGACTAGATGACCTATAAGGTCCCTTCCAACTCTGTTAATGTAAATATGTGAATCTCATCAAGAAGCAGAGCCCAGATGGTGTTGGAAGCAAGGAAGGATCCGATTTAGATAGGGCTTGGATGGGATGGGAGACCACCTGGGAATTCCAAAGCTAGGGGCTCAAATAACAATTCAAACAACACCCACAAAGAATAACAGAGTTGGAAGGGACCTTGGAGGTCTTCTAGTCCAACCCCCTGCTCAAGCAGGAGACCCTATGTTGTACCAGAGTGGCTATCCATCCTCTTCTTAAAAGCCTCCAGTGATGAAGCACCCACAACTTCTGGAACCAAGCTGTTCCACTGAGCAGCCACAACAGATTAAGAGTTGGAAGGGGCCTTGTAGGTCATCTAGTCCAACCCCCGCCCAAGCAGGAGACCCCACCACCACCATTTCTGACAGCTGGCAGTCCAGTCTCATCTTGAAAGCCTCCAAGTGATGAAGCTGCCATAACTTCCGCAGGCAACTTCTGTTCCATTGATTGATTGTTCTCACTGTCAGAAAGTTTCTCCTTATTTCCAGGTTAAATCTCTCCTTGTTCAGTTTCCATCCATTGTTCCTTCTCTGGCCTTCGGGTGCTTTGGAGAATAGCTTGACTCCTCTCTCCTTTGTGGTAGCCCCTCAAATACTGGAATACTGCCATCGTGTCCCTCCCAGTCCTTCTTTTCACTAGACTAGAAACACTCAATTCCTGAAATCTAAATAAATTTGAGCTTCCAGCCGCCTAATCATCTTTCTTGCTCTTCTCTGCTCTCTTTCCAGAGTTTCAACATTTTATTTTTTTAAAAAAAGACAAAACAGCTTCTGTCCTAATGGAGGGCTCTAAAGCCACCAGGGGCTCAACTAGATTCAAGAGACTTCCTGGGAAAACTTATTATTCACGTTCAAGTTCTGCTAAGATGTGCATGACTGAAGATTATCAATGGGCTGCTTAAAAAACAGCAGCAGCAGCCTCTTATGCAGTTGTGAAAAAGCTGGTGCACTTGGGAGGAATATTTAATATTTCCTCCATGCAGGAGGAAAGTCATAGAAGTTCCCAGAATCCTAGGGCGGGAAGGGATCTTTGAGGTCTTCTAGTCCAGCCTCTGTAGGGTTGTCTTAGGCAGGAGTCCAAGGAAAGAGACCTGATACTCTCCCAGTCCAATGGTTGTGCAGTCTTTTTTTTGAAAATCTCCAGTGATGGAGCATTCATAACCTCAGGAAGAAAGCTATTCGATTAATTGTTGTAAAGTCCTTAGTTCTAGAATGGATTTTTCCTTTGTAGCAATAGCACTTAGACTTATATATCGCTTTACAGCCCTCTCTAAACAGTTTGCAGTCAGTCCCTCCAACAATCTGGGTCCTCATTTTACTGACTTCAGAAGGACAAAAGGCTGAGTCAACCGTGAGCCGGTCAGGATCGAACTGCTGGCAGTGGCAGAATTAGTCTGCAATGCTGCGTTCTAATCGCAGGACAGGACAGGACAGTAAAGGAAAGGGAAGGGAAGAGAAGGGAAGGAAGGGAAGGGAAGAAGGAAGGGACGGGAAGGCAAGGAGGGATGGGAAGAAGGAAGGGAAGGGAAGGAGGGAAGAAAGAAAAGGAAGGGAAGGAAGGGAAGGGAAGGAAAAGAAAGGAAAGGAAAGGAAGGGAAGGGAAGGGAAGGGAAGGAAGGGAAGGGAAGGAAGGAAGGAAGGAAGGGAAAGGAAAGGAAAGGAAAGGAAGGAAGGAAGGGAAGGGAAAAGGAGGGAAGGAGGGAAGGGAAGAAGGAAGGAAGGAAAATAGCAATAGCACTTATATACCACTCCACAGTGCATTTCCAGCCCTCTCTAAGCGGTTTACAGAGTCAGCCTCTTGCCCCCAACAATCTGGGTCCTCATTTTACCCATCTCGGAAGGACAGAAGTCTAAGTCAACGTTGAACCAGTCAAGATCGAACTGCTGCTTATGGGCAGAATTATCCTGCAATACTGCATTCTAACCACTGTGCCCCCATGGCTCTTCATAACTACCTGACTTTCCAGCTTTTTGTCCTGCCCTCAGGAGCATTGGAGAGTAGTTTGTCCCCCTCTGTCTCTGTGACAGCCCCTCAAATGTTGGAATACTGCTCTCATGTCACTTCTATTCTTCATTAATCTAGACATATCCAGTTCCTGCAACTGTTCTTCATATGTTTTAGCCTCCAGCCCCCTAATCATCTTTGTGGCTCTTTCTAGAACCTCAAACATATTTTTGCATCATGGCGACCAGAACAGTATTCCAAGTGTGGCCTTACTAGTGTGATGTAAAGCACTATTATGATGTAAAGCAATATTATCTTGACACCATCCTGACATGATCTTGAAGTCAGATATACATGTGCCAGGATAATGTTGCAACCTAGGTCAGTCACCGGAACCAGAGGTTTAGTCTTCCAAGTTTTTGGACTTGTGCTGGAGCCCATCCTCAGGGAACACAACCAGGCAGCCCATAAATACTATGCAAAGAATAGCCCCAAGCAAACATTCTGGTGAGAGAGAGAGAAGTAAACTATGGTCACAAGCCACGGTCATCCCCATCTTCAAAAAGGGAGGCCCCAGCCTAGTTGAAAATTACAGACCAATCTCCTTATGCTGCATCACCTGCAAAGTCATGGAATCAATTTTTAGCCAATCCATTATCCTCCTCTTAGAGACAAACAACCTACTCTCTAACAAACAATTTGGTTTCAGGAAAAAACTATCCTGTAATCTGCAACTCTTACACTGCAAAAACATATGGACTACACAACTCGATCAGGGCAAAGCAATAGACGCAATCTACATAGACTTCTGTAAAGCCTTTGATTCAGTGGTACACGACAAACTACTCCTAAAACTAAATCTTACAGTATCTCTGGACACCTACATAACTGGATAGAAGCATTCCTGTCAAACAGACAACAGATGGTCAAAATTGGGAGCGTCCTATCAAATTCTGTACCTGTCAACAATGGTGTCCCCCAAGGCAGAGTTCTAGGACCAACTCTCTTCATACTCTACATAAATGACCTCTGTGATCATATTAAGAGCAACTGCGTCCTCTTCGCTGATGATGTAAAGCTATTCAACACCACAGACAATACTGCTACCCTTCAAAAAGACCTTGACTATGTATCAGAATGGTCAATCAAATGGCAACTTCAAATCTCAACAAATAAATGCTCTGTCTTACATATTGGCAAAAAAAATCAGAAAATAAAATACAAGCTGAATAGTCAAGACCTTGTTGAGGATCCAAGCTCTGTAAAGGACCTTGGAATACTCACCTCTAATGATCTAAGTGCTAGAGTCCACTGCAACTACATAGCCAAAAAGGCATTAAGAGTTGTTAACCTAATCCTACGTAGCTTTTTCTCTGGTAATATCACACTACTATCTAGAGCATACAAAACATTTGCTAGACCAATACTCGAATACAGTTCATCAGTCTGGAAACCCACATTACGTATCTGATATTAACACAGTGGAGAAAGTCCAGAAATATTTCACAAGAAGAGTTCTCCGCTCCTCTACTCATTGCAGAATACCTTATGCCACCAGACTCGAAATTCTAGACCTAGAAAACCTAGAACTACGCCACCTTCGGTCCGATCTAAGTATAGTATATAAAATCATACATTGCAATGTCCTACCTGCAAATGAATACTTCAGCTTTAATCATAACAATACAAGAGCAAACAATAGAAACAAACTCATGGTCAACTGCACCAAACTTGATTGCAGGAAATACGACTTCAGCAACAGAGTGGTCAATGTCTGGAATGCTCTACCTGACTCTGTGGTTTCTTCCACAAACCCCAAAAACTTTAACCTTAGACTGTCTACTATTGACCTCACCCCTTTCCTAAGAGGTCTGTAGGGGGCGTGCATAAGCGCACCAATCGTGCCTACCGTCCCTGTCCTATTGTTTCTTTTTATTTTTCTTATAAGTATCTATCTCATGTATTCAAAACTATGTTTATTCTTATACCTGTATCTTGTAAGCGATTGACAAATCAAAAAATAAAAGTTTCCTGAGGATGTCCCAAAGCAAGGGGCTTTTTCAGGAGGCAACTGGATTTTCTTGGTTTTTTCTTTGAAGATGTTTGGCTTCTCATCCGAGAAGCTTATTTAGCTCTGGCTGGATGGTGGGGAATGGAAGGATTTATATTCCTTGAAGACAAAGCTGGTCATTTGCATCCTTTTGAAGAGACGTTGAGGCCACTTGGAGGTTTATCTGTATCCTCAAGGTCACCTGAGTGGTGCTCCTGGTTCCTGTAGTCTGCATTTTTTCCTCTCTGGAAATCCATTCCTACTCCCACATCCTTCAAAGGGTGTCCATCCCAAATTGTATAGAACTAAAAGTCTCTAGAGATTCTCTTCATCCAGGTGATGGCTGTCCCAAAGGTGTTTTTTTTCAGGAGGCCACTGGACTTTCTTGTTTTTTCTTTTGAAGATGTTTCTCTTCTCATTCAAGAAGCTTCTTCAGCTCTGACTGGTTGGTGGGGAGTGAAAGGATTTATATTGCTTGCCGACAGCTGGCCATTTGCATCCGTTTTAGAGAGTTGTTGGGTCGATTCACAGGAATTGCCCCCCAAAATCAGGAATGAACTTGGTGACAAAGTGTCGCAAAACATGGAAAAGAGCAACTTTGCAATGCTGATCTGCAAATTTGCAAGATTGAATGCGCTGGCGTGCATCGGATACATCCCGGTAGAGAATTGGATGCATTTTGCATAGAATTCAATCAATCACAGCTGGAAGGGATCTTGGAGGTCTTCAGTCCAATCCCCTGCTGCAGCAGGAGACCCTATACCAGTGGTAGCAAACCTTTTTTCAGCTCCTGTGCCAATAATTGCACACGCACTCATGTGCACACGCTTTTGTGCCAGCACCCAGAAGGCAATGCGTGCTGGGGCACCCACACCTCCTGCATCTGCACGCATGATTCCCCTTGCCGCGCACCATGCACCTGTGCATCCTTTTAAAGAGTCATTGAGGCCACTTGGAGGGTTATCTGTGTCCTCAGGTTTACCTGAGTGATGCAAATGGTTCCTGTAGTCCTGTAGAGGAAAAAAAATTGCAGACTACAGGAACCAGGAGCACCACTCGGGTGATCCTGGGGACACAGACAAACCTCCAAGTGGCCTCAACGACCCTCTAAAAGGATGCAAATGACCAGCTGTCTGCAAAGAATAAAAATCCTTCTGTTCTCCACCATCAGAGCTGAAGAAGCTTCTTGGATGAGAAGAGAAACATTTTCAAAAGAAAAAACCAGAAAGTCCAGTTGCCTCCTGAAAAAAGCACCTTTGGAACAACCATCACCTGGAGGACTGAGAATCTCCACAGACTTTTAGCTATACAATTTGGACATTCTTTGAACAGTGTGGAGTTTTAGAGTTGCCAACAGAAAGGGAAAGGGGGGAAGAGAAGTGCTGCAGTTTGCAAACCGAAACTGCATTCCATAAATAGTTTTCAAAGATAGTAACTAGGTGACCAAAGTTTCTGCCGTGCAAAATTCTAACTGGAGAGCATGATTGATAATTCTTGGCTATGGATGTGTCCCATTGGAGAATGTGAATTACGATACACCCAGAGGTGTGGAGGGAAAACCAGGGTCAAGGGTGACAATGAATTATGTGTCTCAGAGTCGGCTACACCCAGGCAGTGCCGGACATGTTAACTCCCAATAAATCGTGTTGAAGTTTTGGAAGTTTGGCTCAAGACCATGATTTAAATGGAGGTAACGGCCGGAATCCTGACACTTACATCAGTCCATTTAGTGACTGTTCAAAGTTACAATGGCACTGAAAAAAGGGACTTATGACCGTTTTTCACAGTTACAACCTTTCCAGCACTCCTATTCGTATTTATGACAGTCACAGTGTCCCCTTTTGCAACCATCTGACAAGCAAAGTCCATGGGGGGAGCCAGATTCATTTAACAAGTGGGTTACTCACTTAACGCCTGCAGTGATTCACTTAATGATGGTGGCAAGAGAGCTGTAAAATGGGGCAAAATTCACTGAACAAATGTCTCACTCAACAACAGAAACTTTGGGCTCAATTATGGTCGTATGTAAAGGACTACCTGTGCTTTTTTTTGTTTTAGGACTCACCAGCCCAATGTAGAGGTGTACGATTCTCCCCATCCATGCAATCCTCATTTGCTCCATGCTGTGGGGAAAAAAGTACAGTTATTGTAATATTGTTAATATACGTCTAACGTCCGGTGTACTAATAGCTTTTAATAAAAAAAATTAACAGCGGTATAACACGAAATACAAGACTACATTTTCCCCTGCGATTAAAATCATCCAGCAAAATTGGAGGGGAACATTGCAAAATTAGTCTCCCCTGACAAAAATAATAATTTATCTATTTTTCCAGGTGGGGATTTTCTCTAAACACAGAAAAACAGGAAAATGGAGTTGGAAGAGACCTTGGAAATATTGGAGGACTGCTATCATGTCACCTTCTTGTTTTCTGAACTAGGCATACCTCCAATCCCAATCTCCCAATCTCCTATAATGTGTTCCAGATTTTTTTCTTCTCTGCACACCTAGTTCTCTTGCAGCTAAATTGCATCCAGTATCTTAAACCCATAACACAAGATGATATGTAAAAGTTAACGGAGTTGGAAGGGACCTTGGTGGCCTTCTAGTCCAACCCCATACCCAGGCAGGAAAAACTATACCATTCCAGATAAGTGGCTGTCCAATCCCTTCTTAAAAGGCTCCAGTGATGGAGCACCACAGTTTCTGGTGGCAAGCTGTTCCACTGGTTAATTGTTCTCACTATCAGAATATTCCTCCTTAATTCTAGGTTGCTTTTATCCTTGATTAGTTTCCATCCGTTGCTTCTGGTCCTGCCTTCTGGTGCCTTGGAAAATAGCTTGACCCCCCCTCTTCTTTGGGGCAGCCCCTCAAATACTGGAAGGCTGCTCTCCTGTCCCCCCCACCCCACCCCAGTCCTTCTTTTCATTAGACTGGCCAGACCCAAATCCTGCAACCGTCCTTGGAGCTAAATTGCATCAGGTATCTTAGACTCATACCCAAGATGATATGTGGAAGTTAACAGAGTTGGAAGCAAAGGTGGTATTCCTATCCTGCTCACAATCTTTGTGAGCTGTTGCCTTCTGGCAGAAGATACAGAACAATTAAAACTCGGACCAGACGTTTTCTGAAGAGCTTTTTATTCCAGAGTTATAATTGCACTTAACAACAAACTTAAGGACCACCATCAGTGAACGTGGTCTGTTGCGTGGATGCTTGTGTGTTTTTAGGGGACGGGGAATTTTGGTGGGTGGGGAAGTGTTTGGGGATTGTTGTGTGTGTGTTGGGTCTGGTCTCCGGGTGTTATGTGAATTTCATTGTATGTGTATACTGCGCATATACATACAATGACAATAAAGAATTCAATTCAATTCAGCAGCTTCTGACCAGTTCTGGAGAACCAGTAGCAGAAATTATGAGTAGTTCAGAGAACCAGAAAATCCCACCTCTGACTGGCCCCACCCCATCTATGCTCCGCCTCCCATCGAGTCCCAGCTGATCGGCTGGGTCTCCTTTGGTTGCCCTGCACAGGAGAATGGAGCTGGAAAGCAGGTCAGTGGGGCGGGGAGGGAAGGGGGATTTTGCAGTATATCTTTCCCCTGCCACGCCCACAGGACACCACGCCCACCAAGCCACACCACAGCTGATCGGCTGGGTCTCCTTTGGTTGCCCTGCACAGGAGAACGGAGCTGGAAAGCAGGTCAGTGGGGTGGGGAGGGAAGGGGGATTTTGCAGTATCCTTCCCTTGCCATGCCCACCAAGCCACACCATGCCCACTAAGCCAAGCTACGCCCATCAAGCCACGCCCACAGAACCGGTAGTAAAAAAAAAAAGAATCCCACCAACTGGGACCTCGGAGGTCATCTAGTCCAGCCCCCTGCTCAAGCAGGAGACCCTAAACCATTTTAGACAAGTGACTGTCCATTCTCTTCTTAAAAGCCTCCAGCAATGGAGCAGCACCCACAACTTCTGGTGGCAAGCAGTTCCCCTGGCTAATTGTCCTCGCTGTGAGGACGTTGCTCCTCAATTCTAGGCTGCCTTCTCTCCTGGGTGAGTTTCCTTCTGTTGCTTCTTGTCCTGCCTTCTGGGTGCTTTGGAAAACCAGCTCTCTTTACCCAAGTTAAGGCAAACCGGAACACCATGCAATCATAGAATAACAGAGTTGGAAGGGACCTTTGGAGGTCATCTAGTCCAACCCCCTTGCTTGAGCAGGAGAGTCTATGCCAAATATTAGCCTCTACTTAGGATCGAACTCACAGCCTCCTGATTGGGAGGCGAGAGCTCTACCTTTCTAGGCCACCAGGGCTGCTGAGCAAGTAATCTCTGAGCATAATCTTGCCAGACACATGAAGAAGCGAATTAAAACAAAAATTTAAAATTAAAAAGATAGAAATGTGGGAGAAGGCTGCAGTTGACCTACGCTGAGACATGCTCCCTGCACCCACCCCCTGCTTGGCACAACGGGCTCCCTGGGAGGAAACTGGTGGTTTTTACAAGGCCCGGATATCTCTGTCGGTTCAGGAATGCGGCCTCGCAGGCCAGCAGGGCGAGCCTGAACATTCCCAACACAACCTTGTGCAACCGCCTGGCTCCCGGCTGCTGGTGCCACTGCTGCTGGGTTGAAACTGCCACTGGGGACTCTTGCAAAACCAGGCTCTGTGGAAGCAGCGGGACTTGGGCCGGGTCCCACACCTCAGCCGCTGCCCAGGCAGATCTGCTCGTTTCTTGGTTTGTTTATGGCCGGGGGGGGAAATGGGGAGAGGCTCGTCTTTGGGAATAGAAAAAAATTGAAAAATGACAGAAGACTGAGTAATAAGATTTGGGAGGGACCTTGGAGGTCTTCTAGTCCAACTTGCTATGCTTAAGGCAGGAGATCTTGTACTGTCCGGAACAAATGGTTGTGCAGTTTCTTCTTGAAAAACCTCCAGTGATGAAGACTCACAATTACAGGGATGGAAACCCACAATAATCACACTTGGCCAATAATGAATTCAATTCTATATCTTCAGATGTTGTGGGAGCTTCATCCCTGGAAGCTTTCAAGAAGAGACTGGACTGCCATCTGTCAGAAATGGTGTAGGGTCTCCTGCTTGGGCAGGGGGTTGGACTAGATGACCTACAAGATCCCTTCCATCTCTGTTAATCTGAAAAATATTCTATTCCATTCCATTCTATGTCCTACTCCATTCTGAATCCTATTCCATTATCTATTCTATTCTATTCTATTCTATTCTATTCTATTCTATTCTATTC
>NW_020718394.1:0-18861 GCF_900518725.1 Notechis scutatus
CCGGTTGGGGAATTCTGGGAGTTGAAATCCATCTACCTTAAAGCCGGTTGGGGAATTCTAGGAGTTGAAATCCGTCCATCTTAAAGCTGGTTATGGAATTCTGGGAGTTGAAGTCCGTCCGTCTTAAAGTCGGTTAGGGAATTCAGGGAGTAAAATTCCCTCCGTCTTAAAGCTGGTTGAGGAATTCTGGGAGTTGAAGTCCCTCTGTCTTAAAGCCGGTTGGGGAATTCTGGGAGTTGAATTCCGTGCGTCTTAAAGCCGGTTGGGGAATTCTGGGAGTTGAAGTCCCTCCGTCTTAAAGCTGGTTGGGGAGTTCTAGGAGTTGAAATCCGTCCATCTTAAAGCCGGTTGGGGAATTCTGGGAGTTGAAATCCGTCCATCTTAAAGCTGGTTGAGGATTTGTGGGAGTTGAAGTCCCTCTGTCTTAAAGCTGGTTGGGGAATTCTGGGAGTTGAAATCCGTCCGTCTTAAAGCCGGTTGGGGAATTCTGGGAGTTGAAGTCCATCCGTCTTAAAGCTGGTTGGGGAGTTCTAGGAGTTGAAATCCGTCCATCTTAAATCCGGTTGGGGAATTCAGACAGTTGAAGTCCGTCCATCTTAAAGCCGGTTGGGGAATTCTGGGAGTTGAATTCCGTGCGTCTTAAAGCCGGTTGGGGAATTCTGGGAGTTGAAGTCCATCCGTCTTAAAGCTGGTTGGGGAGTTCTGGGAGTTGAAATCCGTCCATCTTAAAGCCGGTTGGGGAATTCTGGGAGTTGAAATCCGTCCGTCTTAAAGCCGGTTGGGGAATTCAGGGAGTTGAAATCCATCCATCTTCAAGCCGGTTGGGGAATTCTGGGAGTTGAAGGCCCTCCGTCTTAAAGCCGTTTGGGTAATTCTGGGAGTTCAAATCCGTCCGTCTTAAAGCCGGTTGGGGAATTCTGGGAGTTCAAGTCGATCTGTCTTAAAGCCGGTTGGGGAATTCTGGGAGTTGAAATCCCCTTGCTTGGGGGGGGGGGTTGGACTAGACAACCTCCAAAGGTCCCTTCTGACTCTCTGATGAAATTGTGTGGCCAGATGGAGGTGACAGATGGAGGGAGCTCCCTCGGACTCTCAGAGCGCGCCGGGAGGGGAAACTGAGGCCCGGGAAAGAGAGGGGCGCGCCCTGAGCTGGGAATGGAAGCGGGTCAAAAAAGTCAAGATGGTGGCCGCAACGGTGCCATCGAAACTCCACCCTGGTTTTAATGAGGGGGGTGTAAGTTTTTTTTTTTTTTTAAACATCTCTTCATTTGAGCAACATGATTCCAGATTACAACATTTATCCCTAGTCATAATTATGTTCTGTACAGCCATTTACATACTCGTAAACGGCGCGCGGTGATTGGACAAGACGCGCGGCGAGCTGATTGGCCGAGCGAGCCGCAGTGATTGGCCCGCCGCGAATCTCCCACGATTGGTGGAAACTAATCGCGGGAGATTCAAAGCGGTGTCATTGGCCGCGGCCGCCGCGGCCAAAGAATAAAAGCCGCCGCTTTTCCCTTTTCTAGCTGAGCCGATCTCGGAGCAAATAAAGAGCTGAAACTAAGTCACTGGCTCCGAGTCTTTTTCCACGACAGACACATCACTGGCGACGAGGGTGGGATCCCAAGCCTAATTCCCAAAAGCACATGTCCAGAGGAAACAAGACCGATGAGATGGCCAGCATCGTCCCACCAGCGCCCTTCAACCCCACTACTGAGGATTGGGAATCATACACCGACCGATTCCTGATGTTCCTCAAAAGTAGCAACATAAAGGATGCGAATGGACAGAAGAAAAGAGCCGTCTTCCTAACACACTGCGGGCCCGCGGTGTTCAAGATGGCGAAAGCCCTCACGAAACCCGAAGACGTGAAAACGATGGACTGGGCCGATCTCGAACCCTTACTCCGAAACCACTATGCCCCCGCCGTGCCCACCCTCATCAGGTGGCACGACTTCTACCGGAGGGACCAGAGAGCGGGCAAGAGCATCAGCGATTTCGTGGCTGACCTGCGGAACCTCGGGGGCATGTGTGGCTTTACGGACATGGACGAGGCACTCCGAGACCGCGTCATCCTAGGGCTCAGAGATCCGGTCCTGCAAAGCCGACTGATCGCAAAAGGCGACATCGCCCTCGCCGACATCCTCGCAGACGCCACCGCAGCCGAAGCGACCCGGAAATCGGCGGCTCGAATGCGGAGACCCACTGCGGCCACCGATGCAGGCACGACAACCGAGACACGCACCGAAGCAAGCCTCCGGGAGACCACCACCACACACCGTGGCGACCTCGACTCCGGTTCCGACACCACGGACGAGGAAGAGGACATCCATCGACTCCAGACGGAACGAGACCGGCGCGATCGGCGGAGTCGTAAGTCGGGGCCCCAATGCGCCGGGTGCGGAGGCGACCACCCTCGATCGGAGTGCCGAATTTTTGATGCGATATGCCGGCACTGCAATAAAAGAGGCCACATCGCCCGAATCTGCCGACTTAAGAAAAACTACAGCCCCCGGCGGAGAGAAAGCAGCAACCAGAGACGAGACGGCACCCCCCCCCCAGGCCCAGAGACCGCAAATCCGAAAATCGCTGGAGCCGAGACGGACGGGGCCACCGAAATGGCAAAAACCGGCAGAGAGAGGAAACCCACCAGACGGTCGTCATCGGCCATTCGTCCAGCGAAGACGCCCGGAAGGTATATGTGGAAGTGAGCATCGAGGGCGAACCATGCAAGATGGAGGTGGACTCCGGATCCTACCTCTCCATGGTTGCATGGCAGGAAATCAAGCGCCTGGTGCCCAAAATCCAAAGAAGGGGACTGGAAAGCCAGAAACTAATCCTCAAGGACTACCAGGGAAATCGCATCCCGGTAGTCAGAACAGGACAGTTCGAAATAAATTTCAAGGGGCGAAAGGCAAGGCTCCCATTGACGATCGTGGACCGAGACCGACCCAGCCTTTTAGGACTGCAATGGTTCGCACCACTCGGAATCGAAGTGACGGGCATCGATCACATCGGGGAAGCCGATTGGGAAGAACAACTCGCAAGGGACTTCCAGGAAGTGTTCGACGGCACCCTAGGCAAGTACTGAGGGCCCCCTATTTCTTTCAGCCTAGACCCCAGCGTTCCCCCAAGACGCCTAAAACCACGGCGGGTACCTTTCGCACTCCGGCCCAAGATCGACGAGCAAATAAACAAGCTCGTCAGTCAAGGGGTTCTCGAACCAATTGACCACGCCAGGTGGGAGACCCCCATAGTCACCCCAGTCAAGCCCGATGGGTCAGTGAGAATCTGCGGGGACTATAAGGCCACCCTCAACTGCGCATTACAACAGAGCACCTATCCCGTCCCAGTGGTTCAGCATCTCCTACACTCACTGGGGGGAGGCAAGGTTTTTGCAAAACTCGACCTGGCGCAAGCATACCAACAACTGCCAGTCGACGCTGAAACCGCCGAGGCGCAAACCATAGTAACCCACCGGGGGGATTTCCGATGTAAGAGACCCCAGTTTGGAGTCAGTGTGGCACCAGGAATATTCCAGAGCCTCATGGAGAGACTCCTGCAAGGAATCAAGGGGGTGGTGCCCTACTTTGACGACGTACTGGTGTCGGCAGCCAACCAAAAAGAACTGGAGGGTTGCCTGAGTGAGGTCCTAACGAAATTCAAAAATGCGGGGCTGAAGGTTAAAAAGGAAAAATGCCAATTACATACCGAGAGGGTCGAATTCCTAGGGTACCTTTTAGATCGGCACGGAATTCACCCAACCGAAAAAAAAATCAGAGCAATCAAGGAAGCCCCCAGGCTGAAGAATAAAACGGAATTACAGGCATTTCTAGGGCTGCTTAATTTCTATAATGTTTTCCTGCCACAGAAGGCAACCGCGGCAGAGCCTTTGCATAGGCTCTTGGACAAGGCGGCCCCGTGGACTTGGGGGAAACGCGAGGAAGCCGCCTTCAACAAAACCAAGGACCTACTGACCTCGGATGCTGTCCTCATCCAATACAACAAGACCCTACCGCTAGCTGTCACATGCGACGCATCACCCTTCGGTGTCGGCGCCGTCCTCAGCCACACTCTCACCAACGGAAAAGAAGCACCCATCACCTTTTTCTCAAGGACCCTCACCAAACCGGAAAGAAACTACAGCCAGCTGGACAAGGAAGCCCTGGCTATCGTTGCCGCTGTCAAAAGATTCCATGAATACATCTACGGCCGGACGTTCACCATCGTCACCGACCACAAGCCACTGCTGGGAATCCTGGCAGGAAACAGGGCCACCCTGAACATTCTATCTCCAAGAATGACAAGGTGGTCCGAATTCCTTGCCGCCTACAGTTACCGGCTCACACACCGACCCGGTAAGACAATCACCCACGCAGATGCCCTGAGCCGCACGCCACTACCTGACTTGGACACTGACCCAGCACCCACGACGACCACCCTTAGCATAGAGACTCTGCCCGATCTACCCGTAACCGCATCAGACATTGCCCGCGAAACTAATAAAGACAAACGTCTGGCGCGAGTGTTACATTGGGTAGAGAAGGGGTGGCCCGAAAAAGACGTCGACGAAACATTCAGGACATTCCGGAACCGGCAAACAGAACTGTCATTACAAAAAGGTTGTTTACTTTGGGGGGACAGGGTTGTCATTCCGGAAAAATTACAGGGAAAGGTATTGGAATTTCTGCATGAGGGACACCCAGGCATCGTGCGGACTAAAGCCTTGGCCAGAAGCTACGCATGGTGGCCAGGGGTAGACAAACAGATCGAGGCTTGGGTGGTAGCATGCAACCGATGTCAGGAAACCAGGCCTAGCCCCCCTGCCGCCCCAATCCTGGAATGGGAAACCCCCAGGGGACCATGGTCCAGGATTCACATAGACTTTGCCGGACCCACAAAAGGACACACCTTCCTCATTACGGTAGATGCTTACTCCAACTGGTTGGAGGTAAGCAACATGAAAACTACCACCACGGAGGCCGTTACCAAAGAACTCAGCAGGCTGTTCGCAACCCACGGCCTCCCAGACGTCATCGTATCCGACAACGGGCCCCAATTTACCTCGCTAGAATTTGAAAAATTCCTAGCAGAGCGGGGGATACGACACGCATTAACAGCGCCGGCACATTCGGCAGCGAATGGGAGGGCGGAACGGATGGTTCAATTTACAAAAAAAACAATTCAGAAAATAGAAAACGGGGAAATCCAAGACAAAATAAATAAAATGCTTTTGATACAACACATAACCCCGAACACAACAAATAACAAAAGCCCAGCAGAACTATTAATGGGGAGGAAATTAAGGTCCCCATTAGACAGACTGCACCCCACATACAACCCAGAAAAACCCCCAAACTCCTCAAGCAAAGACCGAACATTTAAACCAGGCGACACAGTATACGCAAGGAACCTTACCGGGGACCCACTGTGGATACCAGCAACCGTAACCCAAGTGACAGGTCCCCGCTCGTACCGTTTACAGACAACTGACGGACGAGCATGGAAACGACACATCGACCAATTAAGGTCAAGAACTACCACGGGAAACACAACCGACACGCAAACAGACACAGACACATACCCAGAAAAAGAAGGGGACCCCCTCAACACAAACCAAGAGGGGAGGGAAGACCCCAATAACCAACCCACACCAGAAAGAAACTGGGAATACTCACCAACAAACAGCCAGCTCGAAGCCTCACCAGGAAGAAGCAGCCATGCCAGCTCAACCAGCCCAGAAAGACCAGGTGGGAGCGGCAACAACCGCAGCTCAACCAGCCCGGGTAGACTGGGAGGGAGCTACGACAAAAGGCCCGGCTCACCCTTCCAGGCGGTTCCATCGACGAGGCAGAGAGCAACACAGAACCCGACCGAACCGGCCGGGAGCCAAGCACCAACTAACCTGTGCAGGTAAAGTAGGCAAGTACGAAGCCCCGCCTACTTACGGGACTACGTTACGTAGGACCATACCAAGAGGGGAGGGGTGTTCTGTACAGCCATTTACATACTCGTAAACGCCGTGCAGTGATTGGACAAGACGCACGGCGAGCTGATTGGCCGAGCGAGCCGCAGTGATTGGCCCGCCGCGAATCTCCCGCGATTGGTGGAAACTAATCGCGGGAGATTCAAAGTGGTGTCATTGGCCGCGGCCGCCACGGCCAAAGAATAAAAGCCGCCGCTTTTCCCTTTTCGAGCTGAGCCGATCTCGGAGCAAATAAAGAGCTGAAACTAAGTCACTGGCTCCGAGTCTTTTTCCACAACGGACACAACACATTACATTTGTTTTAATATCACATCAAATCATTATCCATTCCACTAATGTTTAAATAAATGTCCATTTCATATTTCAATTCATTAATTCAATATCAGGATCCTTTCATCGTCACATATATTTTCAATTCTTTAGCCCCTATTATTTCCATTTTCAGCTTACTCCCTATTTTATTGTACATTATACCTTTTTACCTTCATTAACTTTCTCAAGACTGATATACAGCGCTCAAAAAAATAAAGGGAACACAAAAATAAGGCATCCTAGATCTGAATGAATGAAATATTCTTATTAAATACTTTGTTCATTACATAGTTGAATGTGCTGACAACAAAATCACACAAAAATTATCAATGGAAATCAAATTTAGCAAACCTTAAAACAAGTCAAAATGAGGCTCAGTAGTGTGTGTGGCCTCCACGTGCCTGTATGACCTCCCTACAACGCCTGGACATGCTCCTGATGAGGTGGCAGATGGTCTCCTGAGGGATCTCCTCCCACACCTGGACTAAAACATCCCCCAACTCCTGGACAGTCTGTGGTGCAACGTGGCGTTGGTGGATGGAGTGAGACATGATGTCCCAGATGTGCTCAATTGGATTCAGGTCTGGGGAACGGGCGGGCCAGTCCATAGCATCAATGCCATCGTCTTGCAGGAACTGCTGACACACCCCAGCCACATGAGATCTAGCATTGTCGTGCATTAGGAGGAACCCAGGGCCAACCGCACCAGCATACGGTCTCACAAGGGGTCTGAGGATCTCATCTCGGTACCTCATGGCAGTCAGGCTACCTCTGGCGAGCGCATGGAGGGCTGTGCGGCCCCCTAAAGAAATACCACCACACACCATTACTGACCCACTGCCAAACCGGTCATGCTGGAGGATGTTGCAGGCAGCAGAACGTTCTCCACCCTGTCACGTCTGTCACATGTGCTCAGTGTGAACCTGCTTTCATCTGTGAAGAGCACAGGACACCAGTGGCGAATTTGCCAATCTTGGTGTTCTCTGGCAAATGCCAAATGTCCTGCATGGTGTTGGGCTGTAAGCACAACCCCCACCTGTGGACGTCGGGCCCTCATACCACCCTCATGGAGTCTGTTTCTGACCGTTTGAACAGCCACATGCACATTTGTGACCCGCTGGAGGTCATTTTTCAGAGCTCTGGCAGTGCTCCTCCTGTCCCTCCTTGCACAAAGGTGGAGGTAGCGGTCCTGATGCTGGGTTGTTGCCCTCCTACGGCCTCCTCCACGTCTCCTGATGTACTGGCCTGTCTCCTGGTAGCGCCTCCATGCTTTGGACACTACGCTGACAGACACAGCAAACCTTCTTGCCACAGCTCGCATTGATGTGCCATCCTGGATGAGCTGCACTACCTGAGCCACTTGTGTGGGTTGTAGACTCCGTCTCATGCTACCACTAGAGTGAAAGCACCGCCAGCATTCAAAAGTGACCAAACCATCAGCCAGAAAGCATAGGAACTGAGAAGTGGTCTGTGGTCACCACCTGCAGAACCACTTCTTTATTGGGGATGTCTTGCTAACTGCCTATGCTTTCTACCTGTTGTCTATTCCATTTGCACAACAGCATGTGAAATTGATTGTCAATCAGTGTTGCTACCTAAGTGGACAGTTTGATTTCACAGAAGTGTGATTGACTTGGAGTTACATTGTGTTAAGTGTTCCCTTTATTTTTTTTGAGCAGTGTATAATAAACAGTCAAAAAAGAGTAAATATAAAGTAAAACTAATATACAGTATTTAGGATCCAGATGGTATATCCTCCAATCTATGATATATATTTATTCCAGAGATGTTCATATAACCATTTCATGTTTTTTCTTTATTTCCACTTAGCCAAAATTTACCTATATATCATTTTAATAAATTTCCATTTATTAAAGGAAACTTAATTTTCACTTTTTCTTTCTTTTCTTGGTGTATACATGAAGTAGAAAATGATACAAAGGCTATGAGAAAGTAGAAAATATATTAGAAGGGATTATATTGGAATGTAAAGTATCTACAGGTGAAACTCAAAAAATTAGAATATCGTGCAAAAGTTCATTTATTTCAGTAATGCAACTTAAAAGGTGAACCTAATATATGAGATAGACTCATTACATGCAAAGCAGGATAGTTCAAGCCGTGATGTGTCTTAATTGAGATGAGTATGGCTTACAGCTCATGAAAACCCCAAATCCACAATCTCAGAAAATTAGAACATTGTGAAAAGGTTCAATATTCTAGGCTCAAAGTGTCCCACTCTAATCAGCTAATTAAGCCATAACACCTGCAAAGGGTTCCTGAGCCTTTAAATGGTCTCTCAGTCTGGTTCAGTAGGAATCACAATCATGGGACAGACTGCTGACCTGACAGTTGTGCAGAAAACCATGACTGACACCCTCCATAAGGAGGGAAAGCCTCAAAAGGTAATTGCAAAGGAAGTTGGATGTTCCCAAAGTGCTGTATCAAAGCACATTAATAGAAAGTTATGTGGAAGTTAATAGAAAGTGTGGAAGAAAAAGGTGCACAAGCAGCAGGGATGACCGCAGCCTGGAGAGGATTGTCAGGAAACGGCCATTCAAAAGTGTTGGGGACTTTCACAAGGAGTGGACTGAGGCTGGAGTCAGTGCATCAAGAGCCACCACACACAGACGGATCCTGGACATGGGCTTCAAATGTCGTATTCCTCTTGTCAAGCCACTCCTGAACAACAAACAATGTCAGAAGCGTCTTACCTGGGCTAAAGAAAAACAGAAGTGGTCTGTTGCTCAGTGGTCCAAGGTCCTCTTTTCTGATGAGAGCAACTTTTGCATCTCATTTGGAAACCAAGGGCCCAGAGTCTGGAGGAAGAATGGAGAGGCACACACTGCAAGATCCTTGAAGTCCAGTGTGAAGTTTACACAGTCTGTGTTGATTTGGGGAGCCATGTCATCTGCTGGTGTTGGTCCACTGTGCTTCATTAAGTCCAGGGTCAACGCAGTCGTCTACCAGGAGATTTTGGAGCACTTCATGCTTCCTTCCGCAGATGAGCTTTATGGGGATGCTGGCTTCATTTTCCAGCAGGACTTGGCACCTGCCCACACTGCCAAAAGCACCAAAACCTGGTTCAATGACTGTGGGATTACTGTGCTTGATTGGCCAGCAAACTCGCCTGACCTGAACCCCATACAGAATCTATGGGGCATTGCCAAGAGAAAGATGAGAGACATGAGACCAAACAATGCAGAAGAGCTGAAGGCCACTATTGAAGCATCCTGGTCTCCCATAACACCTCAGCAGTGCCACAGGCTGACAGCTTCCATGCCACGCCGCATTGAGGCAGTAATAGCTGCAAATGGGGCCCAAACCAAGTACTGAGTACATATGCATGCTTATACTTTTCAGAGGTCTGATGTTGTTCTATGTACAATCCTTGTTTTATTGATTACAAGTAATATTCTAATTTTCTGAGATTGTGGATTTGGGGTTTTCATGAGCTGTAAGCCATAATCATCACAATTATGACAAATCACGGCTTGAACTATCTTGCTTTGCATGTAATGAGTCTATCTCATGTATTAGTTTCACCTTTTAAGTTGCATTCCTGAAATAAATGAACTTTTGCACGATATTCTAATTTTTCGAATTTCACCTGTATAATGAGAGTCTCTTGTGAGCAAAAGGAGGCGAGTGGCTGCCTTGACCATGGTTTTCTTCCTACTTTCTGGGATCTCCTGGTGGCCTCCCATCCACACAGATTAATTCCTTTCTGAGCTTCTGGGAAACAACCCCCCCCCCTTTCCTTTTTCAATTGGGCCCTGAAGGCTGTCTCCTCCAGGGGGCGCCCTTTGCCCCTTGTACTGGCCAATAAGAGGCGGGAGAGGGGGGAGGGGAGGGCTTCCCTATGCCTTTCTCCATCCTTTCCCACAACCGACCCTCCCCCGGGCTAGAAAATCCCCTCGCCCCCCTTAAGAATAGTTTTCCAATATATCCAATATAATTATATCTTGGCCACCCTCTCAGTTCCACCGTGACTCATTGCTTTCTCTGCAATCTTACCCCAGATAACAAATAACAGAGAATCAGAGTTGGAAGGGACCTTGTAGGTCATCTAGTCCAATCCCCCCCACCCCTGCCAAGCGGGAGACCCTACCCCATTTCTGACAGAAAGCAGTCCAGTCTCTTCTTTTTTTAAAAAAAAAATAATAATAATTGAGTTTTCACAAAGAGAAAAAAAAATACAAATAAAACATCTTTTTTGAAAGTAGTGTAATCCCGGGTTACATTTCTTCGTACAGACACAAATTCGGGTTCATGCTCATTTTTATATTCTATTCCATATCTTATTACTATTTTACATTTTCTGCATAGCTTCTTCCCTCTTTTAATTTTCTCAATTTTATTTTAATTATTTCATCTCAATTCAAATCATTGTATTTATATTTTTTGTCTGTCCTGTTTCAATTATCTATTATCTTTTCTCATTAAACAAAATTTCTCCTGTAGTTACTGATTGGAGTATGATGCCTTTATATCTTTTCCCTAAAGTTGTAACATTCAATATAATACATAACTTCCATTCGGATTCTGCTTGGTACATTCTTAAAATACACACTGTATTCTTAAAAAAAGAAAAAAATATAAATGTATAATATAATTAAAACAACATTCCATTCCAATTCAATTCTATCATTAATATTAATATTCATTAAAGTCTTAACATCTTTAACATTACTTTTCAATTAAATATCATACTTCTATGGGAACAATTATAAGCTTTCCATAGTTAATTCCCCCCCTCTTCACTTATATTTTATAAAACATTAACTAATTAAAATGTTCCTGTTCCTTCCTAATTCAATTTTTTCATTTCTTTTATTTCACTTATTTTATTCACAAACATTTCACTAAATTACACTATTTTATCCCTCATTTTAATCATACGTTGTTTCCAATTTTCTAAAGTTATTTCTATTACTAATATAACAATACAATCTTATGTACCTTTACAGAATCCCTTTTTCAGTTAGATTTTCACCCATTATCTCTAAATAGGTCCTGTTTCTCTATATCTTGCTCCGGTCCTTTGTAACTTCTTTTCCTTTCCTTCTTCCCTCTCTTCTTCTCTCTCCCCTTTTTACCCCCTTGTCTCTCTACCTCTATTTCTCTCTTCTGTATTCCCCTTTTCTGTTGCTTTCCAGTATTATACTTATTTTTCGAATTATTTTTCTTTTCTTTGGTTGTTTTTTTAAGTCTTAAATTCTCCATTCTCTTCCCCCCGCTTTCCTTTTTCTTCCCCACATAAAATTGCTTGTTCATTAAAGATGGCTTCTTCTTTGTCCCAGTCTTGTTTTGCAGTCTTTTCTTGTTGTTTCTCATAGTTCCAAATTTCCATTTCTAAGAATTAAAAAACAAAGCCAAAAGAACCCTTCCCTTCTTGTGCATCTTCTTTGTACTTTTTAAGTTCCATTTTCAATTCATCCAGAAGTGGTGCCATTGTATACAATTTTAAACAACCATCCGATTGATTTTAGTCATTCAAATATAATAACCAAGAATCCAAAGATCACCAAATAATCCAAATACACACAAGCTGTTTCTTTTTTGCTCTTTTTTTTCACTTTCTCTTCCTGGGGTTACTATTTAGTTGCAAAGTTTCAGTTAAAATGTATCTTTTAGAAGTCTTGTTGAAGTTTTACTGTAGATTCTTTTTAATTCCAGGCAGTCTCCTCCCTCTTCCAGATCCTGCCCTTATTCTTTTTCTCTCCCTTCCTGCTTCTGAAAAAGAAAATTTTTAATGTCCAGAAATCTTTATTATCCCGTTGGCATTTTGTTTTATTTTCAGCTTAATTGCCTATTGATGTCAAAGCAGATTTTTCCAATTTCTTATTTAAGTCTCTTAGTTGTCAGTATAGGGAAGGAGAGAGAAGAAAAAAAAAAAGCCAAACCTTTCCCTTTTCACTTTCCTTCGCTGCTTCCGACTCTTCTTTGGGAGCAATGTTATTTTTTGTAAGTTTAAATTCCAGGGTACCTTAGTTGTTGCTTTTACAATTTAACCCGGTCAGCCAAAACTTTCACTTATCTTCCTCCTGCACATTCTTTTCTGGTCGAGTTCTTCTTTGTGGTGGCCATTTCTGACCACCTCTGCAACCGCCTTCGGGAAAGGGAGTAATGGCCAGCTGAGGAGGAGAGATGCGGCTCTCCTCAACCCTGCTGGCAGTCTTCCCCCTCTTCACCACCTCTACGGGGTGGCTTAGCCCCGAAACCAGCCGGGTCAGGGCGCTCCAGCAGCGAGCCCAGACAGAAACCACGCACGATCGTGGATTTCTATCTGTCGCTGAAGCGCTTCAAACCGGAAGTCCCAGCAGTCCAGTCTCTTCTTGAAAGCCTCCAGAGATGAAGCTCCCACAACCTCAACAACTAAATCCATCCTTAATAGATTAAGAGAGTTGGAAGGGACCCTAGAGGTCATCTAGTCCGACCCCCCATCCAAGCGGGAGACCCTACCCCATTTCTGACAAAGGGCGGCCCAGCCTCTTCTTGAAAGCCTCCAGGGATGATGAAGCCAACACCATTTCTGAATAACAGAATCATAAAAGAGTCAGAAGGTACCCTTGGAGGTCATCTAGTCCAACCTCCCTGCCCAAGCGGGAGACCCGACACCATTTCTGACAAATGGCAGCCCAGCTTCTTCTCGAAAGTCTCAAGTGACAGCGCTGCCACCACTCCTGAGGGCAAGCTGTTCCACCCCGCTTGCAAACGTCCTGCTGCCCCCCTCTTTGATCTCAACTTTGGGGCCGGGGGTCTCTCTTTGGTGGGGGCACCGACTCGGCCCCCCCTCCCCTTTAAGGCTTCCCCTGCCGTTTGCGCGTGGCCAAATCCATCGCGATTTTTTGCACTATTCTCCGGAGTGATTGGGGGGTCTCTCTGCTGTTTGAATCCCCCTCCCCAAAATATTTTGCTTTTCTCCTTGGGAGGGGAGGCTGTGTGTGCCCCTGCCCCATATGTTTGCCCCCCTCCCCACAAAAAGAGGAGCCCTGGCCCATCGCAGAACTCTCACCCCATCCCCAACGGATTGCCCATCGGCGGCTGCAATCCTTGGCTTGCGAGCCCGCGGCGGGGCGTGGGGGCAGCACGACCCCTCCCCAAAAGCCGGGTGGCGTGTGACGGGAGTCCTTCTCCTTTCCGGCCACCCTCCTCCCTTCCCTTCCCTTCCCTTCCCTCCCTCCCTCGCAGCTTCTCCTTGGCTCGCAGGCTGGCAGCGCCACCGGAGTGCCAGCGCCTTCCTGGCACACCCAGCTTGGCGAGGGTCCCTCGCTCGCCTGCCTTCCCTCCCACCCCGCGGCTCAGCCCCTCTCTTGAAGGACGCGCCAGGGTCTCCTCCGGCTTTGGCCTCGCCAGCCCCTGCGCAGCGCAGCGGACGCCGCATGGATGGAGGGCAGGCGGGGCTCCTTCTCCTGCTGCTCCTCCGCCCGGTTTGAACCGAGAGGCGGCAGCCGCCGGCTTGGAAGGACCGAGGAAGGGCTTCCCGGCGTGGCCCGGATCGCGGGGGGGAGGAAGACGAAGGCCACGGGGAGCCGCGGGCCCCCGGCGCCCCTCTAAAGTCGGCTTTTGGGGAGGTGAGGGGGGGCACTCTGCGCTCGCCTGCCCGACTTTAACCCCCACCCCCCACCCCACCCTCAGGCGGGAAGGAAAGGGGAGGCATCGTTCCGACAAGTTGATGGGGCTTGGTAGCTGAAGAGAGGAGAGGAAGAGGAGGAAGAAGAGGTAGACAAAGAGGAAGGAGGTAGAGAAGGAGGAAGAGGAGGAGGGCGAGGGTCACCCCTTCCTTGACCCCGAAGCTTGCCAGCGTCCGCCAGCCCCTCCGGATGGGGCAGGCATGGCCGCCTTAGCCAGCTCCCTGATCCGGCAGAAACGGGAGATCCGCGATCCGGTCGCCAGCCGGCCGGTTTCCACCCAGCGGAAAGTCTGCCCGCGAGGGACCAAATCCTTATGCCAGAAACAGCTTTTAATCCTCATTTCCAAAGTCCGGCTCTGCGGGGGTAGGAAAGGCCGGCTGGAGAAACCCCCAGGTGAGTGAACTGGGGAGGGGAGGGGGAGGAGGGAGGAGGGCCAAAAGGGAAGGGTCCCAGGTGGGTGGTGAGCATGTGGCCAAGATGCTTGGATGCTTAAAGGTGGTGGGTTCTGCTTTTCCCCAGCGGGCACCAGCAGGTGGCACTGTCCAAAGCTCGGAGGCCCTTTCCAAGGGTTACCTGCAGGGGGCGCTCGATCAAGTTGGGTTTCAATGGATTGACTTGTGGGGGGGGGGGGGTCTCCAACCTTGGCCCCTTTTAAGGCTAACGGACTCCAACTCCCAGAATTCCCCCAGCCAGCTTCGCTAAGACTTCAACTCTATGCCTGCTTTACTCTCTTGTCATCCCTTCCTCTGCTATCTCTCCACTCTAGGTAATAGGAGGGGGGAAAAACAATAGGGATGGTTGAATGGGGAATTCTGGGAGTTGAAGTCCACAAGCCTTAAAGTTGCCATGGTTGGAGACCCCTGATTTAAGACTGGTGGATTTCAACTCCCAGAATTCCCTGGCCACCTTCGCTAAGACTTCAACTCTCTGCCTGCTTACTCTCTTGTAATCCCTTCCTCTGCAATCTCTCCACTTTAGAGCAGAAGTCTCCAACCTTGGCAACTTTAAGGCTGGTGGACTTCAGCTCACAGAATTCCCCAGCCAGCTTTGCTAAGACTCCAATTCTCTATGCCTGCTTACTTTCTTGTCAACCCTTCCTCTGCAATCTCTCCGCTCTAGGGAGTAGGAGAAGAAAAAAAAAAACAGGCTAATTGAATGGAGAATTCTGGGAGCTGAAGTCCACCGGGCTTAAAGTTGCCATGGTTGGGGACCCCTGATTTAAGACTGGTGGACTCCGATGCCCAGAATTCCCCAGCAGGCTTAGCTAAGACTTCAACTCTCTCTGCCTGCTTCCTCTCTTGTCAGCCCTTCCTCTGCAATCTCTCCACTCTAGGAAGTAAGAGGAAAACAACAACAGGGATGGTTGAATGGGGAATTCTGGGAGTCGAAATCCACCAAGTCTTAATGTGGCCCAGGTTGGTGAACCTCTGCGGAGGCACTTGGGGGTGCCCCAGGGCACACAGCCTGGCACTGTTGGTTGTGTGGGGGTGTAGGAAGCCGGGTGGGAGGTTGTTGTGTGTTGCGGTGGACAAGGGCTATATGTATATTCTTAACGACGCCCCTTTTGTGGGGTGCCACAAAAGTTTTTGATTTGGGGGGGTGCATGGGGGGTGGTGTCTGCAGGGTCCCCTGTTGGCCAAGTGTCTTTTTGCAAGAGAGCTTTGTGTGTATGTATGTGTGTGTATGTGTGTGTGTAAAGACAACCTCAAATAAGGATCCAAGATTGGATTTGCCGTTTTTGTCGGGTTTTTTGGGAGGGTGTCGTTGTTGAGCAGGCCTTGGGCGTTTGGGACTCTTACTTGGAGGTGGATTATTTCCCAACTGGGGGTTGTTCTTTCGAGGGTCGGTGGGCAGGTGGGGCCTCTGGAAGGGGGGATTGGGGGGGGGTGCCTTCAAACCTGTTGTGGGCATTCCCACTTCCATGGAAAACTCCAGAAGCCCCTTCCTGCCACAGTTAGTGGAGGGGGTGTCTCTTTACTCATTTCCCCTTCCAGGAAATGGAGAAAAGGTTTGGATGGTCTCTAGTTTGCCCGGCCGGTCACGGTTGGGCCCTTTCTCCGAATTTTCTTCCTTTCTTACATCTTTCTCTCCGTCCTTCCTTCCTCTCCCTCCTTCTTTCCTTCCCTCCCTTCTTCCTTCCTTCTCTCCCTCCTTCCCGTCTTTCCTTTTTTTCTTCCCTCCTTCCCTCCTGTACTTCTTTCCTTCTTTCCCTCCCTCTCACTCCCTTCTTCCTTCCTTCTTTTTCCCTCTCCTTCCTTCCCTTCCTTCTTTCCTTACATCCCTCCCTCTCTACCTTCTTTCCTCACTTCCCTCCTTTTCTCACTCCCTTCTTCCTTCTCTCACTCCCTTCTTCCTTCCTTCTCTCCCTCCCCTCCTTTCCTTCCCTCCCTCCTTCACTTCTTTCCTTCTTTCCCTCTCACTCCCTTCTTCCTTCCTTCCTTCCTTCCTTCCTTCCTTCCTTCCTTTCCCTCCTCCTTCCCTTCCTTCCTTCCTTCCTTACATCCCTCCCTCCATCCCTCCCCCCTTCTGCCTTCTCTCCCTTTTCCCTCCTTTCCTTAACCCCTCTCCTTCCCTTCTTTCCTTCCTGCCCTCCCTCCCTCCCTCCCTTCCTTTCCCCCTCCTTCCCTTCCTTCCTTATGTCCCTCCCTCCGTCCCTTCTTTCCTCCCTTCCCTCCTTCTCTCACTCTCTTCTTCCTTCCTTTCTATTCTCTTCCTTCCTTCTTTCCTATTTCCTCCCTCCCGCCCTTCTATCCCTTTTCTCTCTCCTTTCTTTCTTTCTTTCTTTCTTTCTTTCTTTCTTTCTTTCTTTCTTTCTTTCTTTCTTTTTCTTTCTTTCTTTCTTTCTTTCTTTTCTTTTTCTTTTCATTCTTTTTCTCTCCTCCCTCCCTATTTCCTTCCTCCTCCCTTCCTTCCCATTTCCTTCTTTTTCTACCCTTTCTCTTTCTCCTTTCTCCATCCCTCCCTCCCTCTGGCTCTTGCCGTTCCCCTTGAGTCCTCCTCATCCTCCTCCTCCTCTTCCTCCTCCTCCTCTCCACAAACCCCTCTCCCTTCTAGCACTGATGATGTTCCCTAGTTGGGTCATGAAATGTCTGCCCAAAAAAACCCCAAGCTCAGAAAGCATTTTCCTTCCTTCCTTCCTTCCTTCCTTCCTTCCTTCCTTCCTTCCTTCCTTCCTTCCTTCCTTTCTTTCTTTCTTTCTTTCTTTCTTTCTTTCTTTCAGAAATGGTATAGAGTCTAGTGCTTGGGCGGGGGGTTGGACTAGATGACTTATAAGGTCCCTTCCAACTCTGATTATCTGTTAAATAGATAAATATCTGTTAAATCCCAAAGGTGGCCTGGAGACGGGCACCAGCTTGGCATGCATTCCGAGCTTCAGGTGCCCTCAATTGGGAAGGGCAGGGCGAGAGAAGCTTAGAAAGAAGCATCTGTAAGAAAAAAAACTTCTTGGCTTGGCTTTTCTGAACGCCCCTCCCCCCCAATCCAATTTTAACAGATTGTAACAGGTTAACAGAGTTGGAAGGGACCTTGGAGGTCATCTAGTCCAACCCCCCGCCCAAGCGGGAGATCCTACACCATTTCTGACAAATGCCAGTCCAATCTCTTCTTGAAAGCCTCCAGGGATGAATCTCCCACAACTTCCAAAGGCAACTTCTGTTCCATTGAATATAGAATACCAGAGTCGGAAGGTACCCTGGGGGTCATCTAGTCCAACCCCCCACCCAAGCGGGAGACCCTACCTACACCATTTCTGACAGATAGGAGTCCAGTCTCTTCTTTAAAAACCTCGATTTATTTCTCTTTGGGAGGAAATAGGGGGAGGGGGCCAAAAAAAAGGCTTGAGGGAGAGAGAGCCCTTGCTGCCAATGGATGTCCCCCTTCCCCAATCCACCACTGCCCCCCCAAAAAAACCTGCCCTTCTGGGTGGGGAGGGGGTGGATCAGGGAAAACAGGAGGAGGAGGAGTGGGGGCTTGACATCCATTCCTGGCTTGGTGGGTTTTCCCTGCAAGTCAAATTGAGCAGCTGTGTGTTTGGGGGGGAGAAAGACTTCTGGAACTCCGGTGCTGCTTTTTAACAGACACACACACACCCCAATTTTCCTAATTTCAGCCGAGTTATTGGAAAGGAATTATGTAAGGAAGGGCACTTTGGGTTTAGCCAGCCTGTCAGCAGCTAATCCACACACACACACACACACACAGGATGCTGAACAGACTGGGATCAAACTAGGATGGGGAAGAGGGGGGAAGAAATCTGGGCCACATCTGGCCAGGGAGTGGCAAGGGCAAAAAAACCCCGCCCCACCCCGGAAGGACACAGCTCAGGTTAGAATGCAGGAAAGCCCAAATGGAGGGCAAGCACGCGCGCGTGCACACACACACACACACACACACGGGGTGCCCGCTCCCCTTAGACGTCAAGGCATTCCTCGGTGGCACAAAGTCTCTGTGGTCCCTGCCATGGCCAGGACTAAATGCCTTCCTCCTGTCTTGCTCAGCCAAAAGTGGGGCAACCCCTTTGGGGCCAGCCTTGGGAAACCGAGGGAGAGGAGGGGTGGCACAGTGCTCGGTGCCAGCAGGGCCCTGCCGGGTGTGCAATCCTTGGCTGGTGTGTTTCCATCGGGCAGTGGCACAAGCAAGGGGTGGACCTCGGAGGGAGGAGGTGCCTTCACTCAGCCTTTGTCACCAAGGACAGATGGAGGGGAGGGGTGTGTGTGTGGGGGGGGGGAGAGGCAGGCAGAGACTTCTCTCGGCACACAGCCACGGCAACAGCCAGTCAACCATGGAGTTCCAGGCGACTGAGACAGGCTGCCGGGTGCCAGGCTGGGATGGCAGCAGGCCTTTGCCCGTCCCCCGGTGAAGAAGGGGGAGAAGGAGGCAGGGTGATAGAATGGGATGAGTTGGGAGCCAGGAATGAATTGTGTGTGTGTG